>PVIA01003433.1:0-168825 GCA_004024845.1 Tonatia bakeri | reverse complement strand
TAGAGGAACAATTCAAGCTGGGACCTCCTGAGTCCACGGTGAGGGCTCTTTTTACTAAACCACAGCTGCTGTTCAAGACTGGCACCAGCACCGAGGCCCACAGCCTCCTTCTGTTCTCCAGGTTGGCTGGAGAGGGAGTCTGGGACTATCCAAAGGGTCTGGAGCCTCAGAGATTGGGAGATGGGCCAGGGAATGGCATGGGGACTCCTTCTCACTCTTAGCTTCCATCTTGAGCCTAGAAACTTGGTCAAGGACTTGTGTCACTGAAGCTGGTCCTATTTTCACAAGGAACCATGGATTAGAATAGATTCAGGTGGTGAGCTTTTATCACTGGCCATACTGAACTACCTGAGTTGTTTTGGAACCAATTGAAATGCCATCTCGGTCTTGGGGGCAGCTGCTTCCTTTACAATCTGCCTTGTTGCGAAGGGTCGGCATTTTGACCGCTTACTTCTGAGAAGATGCCGGCATCACTAACCCATCCAAGCCCTCCATGTCTCCTCATTAAGATTGCGTGTGTTTCCTGCCATGTCTTAAGGAAGTCTGTATTCACGAAGAGGTGAAGTCGCAGCCCTTGAGGGCTGGGAGCTGTTAGATTTGTTTGTTCACTCAAAGCCATCAGCACGTGCTGGCCAAGTCTCAGAGCTCATGCCGGGCACAGGGTATCGTTTGGCCTAGTCGCCCGTTTCACTGATGCTGGAGCCTGGGCACAGGGCCCCTTAGCCGGTGCCTTGTGCATTTTTAAGGAAAAAATTTGATCCCTGAGATGTCACTGATTTATTCGACAAACATTTACAGAGGACCTACTGGATGCTGATCATTGTGCTCGGTGTTGGGGAAGTTACTCTATGCAGCGGGGGAGACACATAAGAGACTAGCAGTTACCACTCAGTGTGCTAAGTTCCATCACAGAGGCATGTGCAGAGTTCTGCATGAGCCCAGAGGAAAGACAGCCCTGGGAAGGGAAGCCTGGACTATCTGCCTATGGAAATATCTTAAACCAAGCCCCAAGGTCGGAAGGGAGGAAGACGTGTTAAAAGCTGCAGAGCCCTCTTCAAACAGAAGCTTAGTGGCAAAAAGAGGAATAGAACTTGCATTGGTTGAATCAGGGTGGGTGGAAATGCCAAGCTCCTGCCACCCACAGAGTGACTTCCCTCACCCTCACCTCTGGGTCCCACAGAGCCCACTTTGAAAACTGCACACTAGATGATGCCAGAGGTCCCCTCCAGTTCTGTCTCACTCAGTGGTTCCTCTGCACACCCGGGAATCCCTGGTTTCACACGCTGTCTGGGTCATGCCAGGTGCTCAGTGAACCTGGTGAATCAATGGATGAGTGTCTGGCCTTTTGCTTCTCTTAAATTTGTTGTCTGCACGTGCAGGATTCCAAAGAGCATTTCAAGACTCAATCTTAGGCAATTTTACACCAAATGGGAGCAAGTGGTGACAGAAGAGGTGTCTTCTTGGAGACTGGCAGGGATGCCACAAGAGGTCACTGCAGGAATTCTGTTTGGGAGAAAAGAGCTGCTTGGAGGATGCTGGAGCAATAAAGTAAAATATGGAGCTCTTAGTTTGGTGCCTCCCCACCATCCTTAAGGACCCTGCTGGGGACTGGAGCTGTCGCTGCCTTGTTTCCAGGGTCAGGAGGAGCACACCACTGGTGGCACTGCAGCCACAGTGGACTGTTCTTGGGGGCTGCTTTG
Organism: Tonatia bakeri; assembly: GCA_004024845.1. Classification (NCBI taxonomy): domain Eukaryota; kingdom Metazoa; phylum Chordata; class Mammalia; order Chiroptera; family Phyllostomidae; genus Tonatia; species Tonatia bakeri. Next base: position 167,125 of record PVIA01003433.1, on the reverse strand, counting down.
CTCCTGGGGCGGTGCGGGGAGGGTGGGGAGAGAGAGGAGGGCTATTCAGGAGGTTAGTGTTTGTGGGGGCATCTTACATGTCATTTGGAAACTGCCAGTGTCATGCTTGTGGAATTTTCTTGTCATTTGTTAATCAGTATTATTATTGCTATCTTCTATAATACGTATGAATAACATGCCTACAAGTACAGGAACATTCCAATCAGTTATGTTTTGGCAGAAGTTGGGTCAAGGAGTAAATGTAGAGAAAGGTGTGGTGTCATCCAACATGGAGCGAGCTTCTCAAGGGCAGAGATCCCCTACCTCCATCTACCACAGAACAAAATAATTGACTGGTCAGCTACCCTCAGGGGCAAAGCCAGGTAAGGTGGCGTGTGATCGGTGCTTTATTCAGAGACAGCCAGGGGTCCTCGAGGCCCTATCTGGCTTGGGCTGGGAGTGTGTGTACCCAGAGAAACAGCCCGGGGCAGGGGCGGGGTGAAGGCTGGGGTGGGGGCAGTGGGTGGGACAGATTAGTTAGTCAGCTAGCAAATGCTGGGGAGCTGGGTGACTGCCTGGGGCTTTGTTTTTCTAAAAGGCCTTTTGACCAAGACTTCCTTGCTCACAAATGCTTACTGGCTCCACTGCCTATGAGGTAAAGGGTCAGATCCAAGGTTCTCAGGGGACTGGCCCAAGTCACCCTTTTAGCCTTTTTCTCAACTGCTTCAAATTCACTCCCTAAGGGGGTACTCCTCCTTCTACCCCTTCACTCACAAAAACATACCATGCACATGCCACACACATTACATACACTATACACAAATCACACCACCCATACACCATTCACATGCCACAGACACAGCCCCTCACACCTGACATACCACAAACATGCATGCCACACACATCAAACATACAACACCCACACATCACTTATGCACACCGCACGAACATACACACTACACACAACAGCCCCTCCTCCCCACACTCTCCACTTAGGTTATGAATCCTGCCCATTCTTTAGGGCTCAGCCCAGGCCGTGGTCTCAGTGACATGCTGGGCCATCCCCTCTGGTAAGTTCCCGAAGCTCTGATGGCCGGTTCCTCTCACCTGACACATGTCACATGCTGCTTGGGAGTGCCATGTGTCTTTCAAACTTGAATCACAGGCACTTGGTAGAATTTTGCCAGCCCCTGATCGAATATTGCTCAGAAGAGACTCTTGAGGAATGCAGCCCACGCTCTTGGGGCTGGCTCCCCCCGGTTTTATTCCTGTTCTCGGCAGCCATCAGAAAGCAGGATACCTGGAGCGAATTATCTCGGCCGCTCACATAAACACTTTCAATGAGTTATGATTTAATGTCAGGCCTCTCACTTTTATAGAGGGTCGATATAAGACTCATCTGGTTGAACAACATTTTGGTTTATTTTGTAAAACTGCAGTTCAAGACATTGTTCACGATGCTACTCAGTGTCTTTTATACAAAGATCCACATGATAAATTCCGGTTTGTGTTTGGTTCCGGGAAGAAATTCTATTTTTTGCAGATAAATTGGTTAGCATGCTTCCTGTTGCCAGAAAAGAAAACTGTAACTCAGGGTGCTTCACTTTCCGCTTTGTGGCTAGATAAGAAGGAGTCAAATTTATCACCCGTGGGTTATAATCTGCTCGGTTATGGGGTCCAAAAGCACTTAGTCCTACTTCTTTTAATGGACTTATTTTATTTTATGTTCAAAGGTTTCATTATACCTTTGCAAGATGTGTGAGTCTGGAAGTCATCTGGAGAAGCCCTGATTGGGCCTAGTTATTGCCTGTGCTGGCTGCCAGGGGTACAAAGATTCGTTCGACTGCACCCAGTCTTCTAGGAGCTCACATTTCAGAGCAGACTCGGGGACAAGGGCCCAGGGGAGGAGTCGTGGAGAAGGTCAAGGCTGAACTGGCTTGGGGACAGCAGTGGGAAGAGGACACTGGATGGCACAATATGTACGCATCTAAGTCTGAAATTAGAGTTATGTTTTTATGCACGCAGCACCTCATGCTGGCTAGAGTGGGAAGAAACCCTTGGAGGGCAGGCATCAAACCTCTGTGCCTTTGTGGACCCTGCCATGCCCACCTGACGCAGGGCTGCGGGTGGGGCTGTGGGGTCTGGTGCCAAGCCGCCTGTATTTGCATTCTTAACTGAACAACGCAAGGTAGATTCACGTAACCCCTTTGGGCTTCAGTGTAAACTGAGGATAACAGTAATGTCTACTGATGGGGATTTTAGGAATGTTACAAAAGAAAATACGTAAGTAAAGAGCTTAGAATCATGCCTTGTGTGTGGTAGAGTACTCAGGAAACTTTTGCTGATTGCATTATTGACAATACTATACCGCTGAGGGTAACCAGGGCAACAAAGTGGGAAAAACACACTGAATTCAACTCAGCTAGCTGAATCTAGTTCAAGTAGTATCATTCCCAAAAGATGCTTAATTTAAAAATAACATTGTTGCCCGGGTCAGTGTGGCTCAGTTGGTTGGGGCGTTGTCCCATAAACTGAAAGTTTGCAGGTTCGATTCCTGGTCAGGGCACACACCTAGATTGCAGGTTTTGTCCCTGGGTAGGAGTGCGTATGAGGCAACCGATCAATGTGTCTCTCTCACATCGATGTTGCTGTCCCTCTCTTGCTATCTCTTTCTTTCCCTCTCTCTTTAAAATCAATAAGCCTGTCCTTGGGTTAGGATAAACAACAACAACAACAAAAACCATTATTTTATTGTTTTCTGAAATACCATGTGGGAGCAGCCCCTGCTCTAAGTCTACTAGTGACTTTTGGTGGTTAGTTATATTCTTAGAACTGGTCATTTCTGTGTCTCTTAAAGAACCCCCTCCAACTCCAGCTGCTACATCCAGGGGGCTTCCTGGACCCAGTGCTTCACCTGCTCCACTTCTGTCCACTTGCTTTGGAAAGGATCAGGGTTCATGGGTAGTCGGTCCGTGCAGGAGAGCTGTCACATGGATTTCCAGCCAGGAAAGGGGTAGGAGTCATTTTCAGAGCACAGACATGTAGTGCACAAACTGGCCTCTCAAAGGAGCTTTCTGTGTGCCAGTGGCGCGATGCTAGATGCGTAACAAGGGGCTCCTTAGGGAAAAGGGCCTCGACTTACAACATTTGCCAGTTCCCTGGTGTGCACGCTCCCACCCCGTGACTCCCAGCTGCCCGTGTGATGTCCTGCACACGAGTCAACAAGATGTGCACAGGAGCCACGTCGGGTGGTATTTCCGTGACACAGACGTAGCTCGCGTCAAGGATCTCAAGAGCAGGGATAATAGTAAAAGGCGGTAGATTAATTAGGAAGTGATGAATCTTGAGTATCTGTCCCTTTGCTTTTAATGTACTTTATTTAACTGCATATAACTAATTTTAACAATACTGGGTTTAACCATGGCGCCCGAATTCCTGAAACGGTAACAGTTGCTCTCCCCTTGTGACCATGCACCTCTGGAGCGCCGCTGGGCCCGTCTCCTGCACCAGCGTGCACCCCTCCGACTCGGCGCCTCTCAGTTCCCTGAGCTGTGCTCCTGTGAGACGCGAGACTGCCTTACCCGTGTTTTCTCGGGTGTTTGTCTACGCATACACACAGAGCTCTATTCTGGTGCAAAATACACGAGAGAACATCTGCTCAGTCTTGCTCGTTACCTCCTACCCCCTAGACAGCCAATGGTCATCTCTGCTTTCATGGAAACTTAGGAGCGTGGCAGCAAAGAAAAAAACAATATCAACAGGAATACTTAACGTGGAGAATGAGGGAGAAGTGAAGGGAAGAAGACGCAACAACAGAGAGGAGAAGGGAACACAGGACACACGCCAAGCCAACACGTCGGAGGCAGGAGAAGCCCCGCCCTGTCCCAGAACGTCAGGGTGGGGTCTGGCCTTCCGCCTGGTGTCGGGCTGAAGGGAGAGGTGAAGGCGGGGATGGCTCTATGAACCGTATGCTGCACTGAGAGATTTCTCTAAACGGGAAGAACTCTTTTCCGAGCTGTGGTCGCCTGGGACCGTGAACACTGGTAGCTCCAAGTCTCCATCGAATAGCTCCTAAGGAGCTGGGTCAGCAACGTGGTGTTCGCTCCCAAAGTGGCAGCTGGGCGACGTTAACAAATGTCCTCTAAATCTGAATAGTATGCTTTAAAAATAAATAGGTATTTCAAATGCACTTAAGTAGACTTCCAGCCCAAGTGCTTTCTGTTTGAAGTGGGCTGGTTACTTCGGGCAGAGCTGGGCCCTCTGGCCCTGACACCTGCTGTAATTTGGAAGAAGGCTCCCAGGAATGAGTGGAGGAATTACGGAGAGGGGTATGGTCGAAGACAGGCAGCAGTTTTCCAAGCACCCAGGAGGGCCAGACACTGGGGCGGGGCAGGGAGGATGGAGTACCTCTTGCCCTGATAGCCACGGAAAAGGCTCCCTAGGCCCTGGATAAAAATTACTCCTGGAGTCATATGAGTGGTACCTTCTACCTCATTGTTTCTATTCAGCCAGGGTCTTAAAGATTGGAGAAGACACCAGATGGCAGCCTTTAAATAAAGGGCCCAGTGGCAGCCCTCAGGGATGACTTCCCATTCAGTGACCTACCCAGGAGGCCCAAAGGTCACCTTGACACAGCTCCCCAGCAGAAGTCACTGTGCCCTTCCTAAGTCTAGCCCTACAAGTTAGAGTCCCGCTGAATCCCTGGCTCCTTGTTGAGGAAGGCACTTGGCAGGATCTTGGCCGTGAGCTCCAGACTCTGGCCATGGGAGGGCAGGCCTGGCACACTGACCTGACCCCTCAGTCCTGAGGACAACAATGGGAAGCTCAAGCTCAGGTCAGCGATCTTGGGCCTTGCTTCTTTATTTCTGATACAATCAGGAGGTATTGATAGGATTGCTATTATTACTGAAACTAAACAACAAACCTTCCTCATTATTCAGGTTACTAGGGTCAAGTGGGTCATCCTCATGACACTGAGGCTGTCCTGCATTTCTCTCCTAGAAGTCCTGAGTGCTGGCCTCTTCAACTAGAGGCCACTCCAGGACCAGGCCATCTCTAGAGGAGCTCTTTGTTTGAATACACAAATTGCTTATTTAGTCAAAGCTGTTTGCGTCCTTGGTCCCAGGCTCGCTGGAGAGGAGCAAGCTGGTCCTGCCCAGAAGCCTGCTCCATCAGCCTTCCTGGGAGCTGCATGCTCCTCCCAGCTCACTTCCTGGGGTCACAAATCAAAAGGGAGCATTTTCTGCAGATGTCTCTGCTTAAAAGATGCCAAGGGCCTCTTAGAATATCACCATGTTTGTTTAGCGTTTGCATTATTAGTGTGCTGAAGTGTGTCCACCAGTGATGTGGTTAGTAAGTGGCATAGACTCAGAGAACTGGGTTCAAATCCTAGTTTCACACTTAGTAACCACGTGACCTGCGAGCCAGTGAATCGTCCTCATGCGGAAAATGCACTTACCTTTCAGAACAGTGGTGAGGATGAAAGGAGACGGCATATAAAGTGTGCACAGAGGTGGCTCAGCAAATGGAAGCTGTTTTCTCCACCAGTTGTTGCTGTTAGTGGGGGCTCTAGAAAGCTCAGAGTGGGACCCTGAGGGGCTGGGTCATAGGGGATGGATTTAGTTTGGGGTGTGGGGTGGACAGGGTCAAGAGGATGAGGCGGCAGCTGGGAGGGTGGGTGCCAGATGTGATAGCTGTGAGCGGGCACACAGGTGGGGGCAACTGGTCCCAGAGAGGAGGGGCATCCGCAGACAGCTGCACTCCACAGCAGACCTTTCTTCCTTCACCTTTCTAGGCTTTGGGTGGGTTATGTTTTAGCTGAATGTGGGTTTTCAGGACAGGCTAGCTTGTATTACCTTCACCTTCCTCCTACAGGACCCACTTTGTACCCACCTAGAGCTACTTGCTGCAGATGCCGCTGGGTGATTTCTTCCTTCAGGCGACCTGTCAGAGACACAGAGGAAAACACTAGTGAGTTCGCAGTGGCATGGAAGAAGAGCTGGCCTCAGAAGCATGTGGCAAGCTGAAAGAAAATATAGGGGAACTAAGAGAGATGAGCAGGCACGGCTTCCAAGAAGAGCCCTTCTATGCTCTGAATTTTGTTGAAAGAAGAGGCTGGAAAGGCTGGGGCCCTGGCACATCACTGCCAATACATTTCACCTTTGGAGTTTATCATTTGGGGGTTCAATTATCTTAGTCTGTCACTGATAATTTTTGTTAGGGCTCTGATCTCTTAAATAGGAATGGAGGGCTTGATGCTTTATAATGCACAGGGACACTTTTAAATTCACTCATTATTTTAAGCTATATGAAACTGTGTCAAATAAGAAAGTGGTTTTGACTTGTCATAATCTTAAGATAAACACAACGTTTGACCGTTTGGTATGAAACACATTTAATTCTAGGCTGTATTAATAAAGGTATAGTGTGTAGATCAAAGGAGGTGATAGCTCCACTGCATTCTGCAGTGATCAGACCACAGTTGGTATTTGTTTTAGAAGCTACTTTTTATAAGGATCATTAGTAATATAAAAAAATATTTAGAAGATGGTAACTGGGGTGGTGAGGAGTCTGAAACTATGCCATATGAGAAATATCTGAGGTGACCTGAGAGATTTAGGTGGGGAAGAAAACATGTGGAGGGAGAGGGGGTATGAAGACAATGGCTGTCTTAAAAAATCTACACATTGTCATATGGCTGAGGAAATATTTATATTTGTCCCACTGCTGAGGGCAAAGGCAAATTGAATGAAGGCAGACTTGGGGCTCAATATGAGGAAGAAACAGCTCATAATGAGGACTGTCTCAACATGGATTACGTTGTCTCAAAATCGAGCAATTTCCTGGCAAAGCAGTGAGCCCCATCCTGAAGGTGCTCAAGGAAAAGCGGGGTGACCATGTGTTGGGTTGTTAGAGTGAGAATTCCTGCCCTGGGGAAGAGTTGGTATGAGATGGCCCCCAAGTTTCCTCCATCTCTGAAACTCTAGGATTTCGTGCTTGAGAATGGGTGAGACAGCAGCCCTGGGGTCTGTCTATCTCCAAGATTCTGTCCACAATACATTTGGGAGATGCCATCAGGCCCCTGGGAGATTCCAAGAAAGCCTGGGAACTTCAGTGCTCCCTTGTCTAACATACAGGGTCTGGCACAAACAACGCCCTTTTTTATTACATAAATATCTTTTATTACAAAATCATAAGCGTGTAAATTCTGTAGCAACAGTATTACACTCAAACACACTATATGGCATTCTAGGTGAAATGTTCATATTGCTGTACATCTTGTATAAGACATTCACGCACCCTACTGACCACACTCAAAAGCATCACTTTTGCCAAATCCTGTATTGCTTTCTCTACACAAAGTGCGTTCTACACCTCGGGCTACAGCTGAACTGAGATTTCAAAAGGTGTCTGCAGCTGAAATGAGTAGACAATAAGGCAGTCACAGGAGACCTTGTCGCTCACCCAAAGTCCTAGGGCACTTCTGGAATGTCGTGACTGGGGGATGGTGGGAATGGCAGAGGTCATTCAGTTTTCCTTCCTACCCAATTTAGGAACCTCTTCTACAGAACGAAATGGTCATTTCATGTGTCCTGCCTGCCCCACTCATTAAATTGCATGTAAGCAATTACTGATGTGTCGGCACCTGCTTCCTTGTCACTTTCCGATTTGGATCTGGTCTGTTCTCTGGAGGAGCATAGAAGAAGGACCCTCTCATTGGCAGTGAGAGCTTTTCATATGTCTCAGGATGCTACGAATCCTCCACATAGACCTGTCCTTTCTGGGTTAACACCATCAGTTCCTTCAGCTTCCCCTCCGAGGTGGCTGTTTCCAGGTTTGTCATTGTGCCTTGTCTTCCTGTGTCCCCCACTGGAGAGGACTGTGCACAGAGAGGAAGCCAAGGACTGAGCGGGAGCAGTGACTGCATCCTAATTCCAAGTAGGGAGGGTGGGACTCAGGGGATGTGTTGAGGGAGTTGGGGATATGGTCACCTGGCCCAAGGATGAGTGCTGGGAGGGCCTGGAGCCAACAGCAACACGACCTGAAGCACAGGCCAGCCCTAGCCCCAGCCCCAGCCCCAGCCCCAGCCCCAGATGGGATCTGCTCCCTGCTCTGAGCAACATGGCCATTATTGTCTTCATCAGCAGAGTGAAGAGGCTGGGGGTAGGGGTGCTGCTGGGCTGAGACTCCTGTCTGCATTAAAAATCACTGACTCGAATATTAAAAAAGCACAGCACAGTTCTTCAAATAGGAAGATACAGTGCTGTGACAAAGGCAACACACCACTTAGACATGTCCCTTTATTTACAGTAGGCCACCGAGGGCTTTCTCATGCCTACAGTCTGGAGAGCCAATGCCACATGGGACCTGGCTCATTTCCTGGGGATCTGGCCGAGGTGCCTTGCAGGGGGGGCCTCCTGTGTGCCTGGGTTGCTCCTTCCCAATGACACTGACACTGACCTGCTGCTGTGGAGCCTCCTTGACAACCTGCCTTCCAGACCGTGGCCTCCCTGACACGGGTCTCCCCAGCTCACACAATGCCCCCAGTGGGTGCTCAGCCTTGCAGGTCATGACCTGCCCGCCTCTGTTGGAATGACCGGGCTCCCTCTGCCAAACCCTGAGGAAGCTCTTTTGGAATGACAGGGTTAAGGGCTCTCACAGCCTCCAGCCTGGGAATGTAAATACAGATGGGATTTTGCTACCAGGACTGAAAGTTCTACAAACTCCCCAAACATACCACCTACTCTCAGAACAATGAGCTATTCTAGGAGACAAAAGGTCCGTCTTTATAATGTTCCATATAGTTAAAGGTAAGTTTAAAATGTGTTTAATGACGCTCTCTTTCGGCGAATTGGCTAACATCTCTCACCACAAGGCAATTTTTGTTTCTGAGATCTTCCTAAACAAGCTTCTAAAAATAGCCTTATGGCTGATACCTAATTGCATTTTCCAACAGAGCCATTCTTTATGTGAAGATAAGTCTCTGCAATCTGCTGGACCTTCCAGCTCCACAGGTTTTGGCAAAGGAAGGAGCTGAGGGGGACAGCAGAAGTCACTCAGCATGCAGCGCGCTGTCACCAGCATGGCGATACATTTTGCTGGTTTTGGCCTTGTTCCTGGACACATCCTCACCCTGAGGTAAGGTAAAGAGAAGAAATGGAAACAGAACTCCCAGCTGGAGGCAGGGGGTGGTCTGGGAGGGAAGCCGGGGTGGGGAGGAAAGCTGGCTTATAGGAGAAGAGCAATTAGTAATTTTGTCTGCAGTAATTTATGACAGTACATGCCAGAAACATCTCTCCCTTTCTGATTCATTAATTGACAGGGTGGGGGTGGCAGCAGCAGGTAGTGGGGTGGTGTATCATCTATGCTAGTTCGTTACCCCTTCATCCTCCCCAGAGGCTTGAGATGTAGTAAAGCTGATATTATCACATGCGATGTGGGGGAAGCTGCAGAGGAGACACATGACTTAGGAGTAGCCATGTGCAGGTGTGTGCACTGCACGGTGTATGTGCTCCTCTGTACCAAGTAGTGCATGTGAAAAGCAGTATCACCAAGCAGAAGCAGCACTTATGTTTCACACTGATATTCACTCTTCTGGATCAAACAATTTTCCTAAGCTTCACGCTTTATTTTGCATGCATGTTACTTTGGAATCATTCACCAAGCAAAGCTGCTCAGCTGGTGCAGTCACTCACAACCCCACGCCGGGCTGTCGCAGGCCGCTGGGCAGCTTCTCTGCTGCGGCACCTTCCTGAGTGCGTCGACGTAGCTGTAAGTAGTAATATTTACGCTCATCCGCTATGTGTTAAGCACCATGTTCGAAGTGCTGTGGAAGATACAGACTGGTAGTAGATTCCATCCTAGCTCAAGAAAGTCCGCATGACACAGGGGACAGTACACAGGTGGTCATGTGCTCCTCCTGTCAAAGCTGGACCCGTGGCTGACCTTGCTCCATCGTGGATGGCTCCCTCTCCTGCTGAGCCTGTCTGTCTCCTCAACACAGCACTTTTGGGCATTTACAACCAATCACTTGGAATTGGACTTGAAGTGAATCAAACCTCTTTGCCACTTTGGTTATAGTAGAAAGTAATTACAAATTTGTTGATAGAAAAAGTTCAGCTCAAATCCCAATTCTGCTACTTCCTATTTGGGTAGGTTACTTAACATCTCTAAGCCCAAACGTTATCATTTGAAAAATGAGAATAGTGCCCTGGCTGGTGTAGCTCAGTGGATTGAGCGCGGGCTGCAAACCAAAGTATCGCAGGTTCGATTCCCAGTCAGGGCACATGCTTGGGTTGCAGGCCACGACCCCCAGCAACCGCACATTGATGTTTCTCTCTCTCTCTTTCTCCCTCCCTTCCCTTTCTAAAAAATAAATAAATAAATAAATAAAATCTAAAAAAAAAAGAAAAAAAATGAGAATAGTAATATAACTGTGATAACATCTGCCTTTTTGTACCTCAGCATTCTTGGGAGAGTCACGAGATACCTCGCCAGCACAGACGACATGCCTCACGAGTTCTGGGTGTCAAGGCACTTTCAGACATCGGAAGGATGCTATACACATAAGATGACAGGTCCTGCAGGCCAGGCGGCTAAACGTCACATCCACGGTCGAGATAGTTTAGAGGAGGGAAAGGTGGGTTAATGGCATTAAGAAAGCCATAATTACTAAATGTAAGACTTGAGCAGATCCTTAAAAGAGCAGAGGCGTTAAGGTGGGGTTGGGAAAGTCATTCCAAGCCAAAGAAGACTGTTCGGCAATAGGGTGGAGAAGGCCGGGCGTACATTGGTTTGGGGCAGGAGTTAGAAGGAGGGCTGGAATGGAGGAGTAGGGATGGGGCGGGGACCGAGTGCTATTCATACTAGAGGTCAGGGTCTTAGGTGATCGCTAAAACCTCTGGTCAAATCTGTTCTTCTCTTTGGGTGAGGGTTAGAAAAAACAAAACAAAACAGAAAAACAAAACACAAAAAAGAGAAAAAGTCTGTTCTGTTCAGCTATACTACTGCAGTATTCCAGTAAAATCAACATAGAACCAACATCAGTAGCAGGACCGGGGAAGGGGAGAATACCCAGAATATGTGTGCTGTCTGAGGGCCTCTTTGAAAGGAAAGTTCTGGTTAGTGGTCCTGAATCAGGGTGTTTATTTCAGCTGTGATGTGGGGAGCCAGTTTCTTTGTACTAATAGAAGATGGCGATTACTAAAAGGTTATATTCTTCAAAGGCTGTTTGTCAGGCTATTTGTAAAAATAATGGGATTAGCATAAATTAAATGTGTAATCTTTAGATGAATTTCCAACAAATAGGAGTGTGTAAATGCTTTGAAGCCTTCAAGTCAGTCATTTTCCCTTCCTCCTTGTTAATTATATTGCATCAGGTTTTATCTAAACTTGCTTCTATAATTTGAATATCTATTGAGACAGGAACCACCTCTTCCCACTATAGCAGTGCTGGACAAAATTAAAAAAAGAGAGAGAATATCAAGAAAACGTTGCTGGATTAGATGACAAGACAGTTCTGAAGACCAGAAGTGGGACAGCAATGCAAAATGGCTCATGGAGCCTCAGCCTCAGCGGGCAGGGCTCTGGATTCTGGAGCTGGAGGGCGAGAAAAAGTGCACTGTGCCAGACAGGGCGTGGGAGCCTGGTTCAGGGTCTGAAGCTGCAGGTTGGGGTGAGACCCCCATTACTCCACATGTGAGTAGGAGAGGACTGAGGAAGAAAAGTGCTGCCAGATGTTGCTGGGGGCTGTGGTTCACACCCCCCAGCAAGTCCAAGGAGGAAGAAAGGTACAAAGTCAGCCTCTCTCGGGATCTAAGCCAAGCTGTCTCCTGACGCTATGACCAAGTCGACCCCAACCCAATACTGCCGTGAGTGTCACTCCAAACTGTCGTTATTACAGCTGCTTCTGGCCTGGGGGCCTGGAGGGTCTGGCAGGCAGAGAGGGATGAGCACAAAGGGACAGAGAGAAAAGGAAAGAAATAAAATGTGTTTTATTCAGAATGGGCCTGCCCGCCAAAAGATATGAAGAAATCTAATGCTGAAAAAAGATAGCAAAATCAATAGTTGGAACATGAATTCATTACAGATGAAAGTAATTTCCTGGACAGGCGGATCAAGACATTTATTGATGCGGCAGCACAGAGGATCAATTAGTCTTGCCCTCCAGTCCATGGCCCGCCGTCCTCATCAGTCTGCACGTACGTGCGTGTGCGTTTTCATCCCTGCGCGCAGGCCCCGCCCCCACCCTCCTTTTCCTCCAGTGGGGTTCCACATACATATACGTTCATTGTATGTATTCTTACAGTTTGCCTTAAAGTTTTTAAGGTATGAAGGTAATATTATGTGACAGCTCTCTTTCTGCTTCTTATCAGTACTGTTTTTGACATCTACTCACTTTGCTGTATGTGTACCTAATTCTCAGATACCCCCTAATTTTATTTCCCTTCCCTGAGGTTTGAATGACTGGATTGCCTCCTACTCCCATGAGCACAAATCGTGCTGAGATGGCCATCCTGGAATGTGCAGTCCGATCCGTCTGGGAGGAAAGTCCTCCACCGTCTCAGCAGGGCTATGCACGTGGTGGGAGGGGCTGCTCTCCGCAATGACCGTGCCAGTCTACACTCCCAAGACAGATGTTAAAATAGGTGTGCTGCGAATACCCAGAGATTAATGGAGGTGTAAACTTTCTTTAAAAGAAATAAGAAATCATGCAACAAATAGAAGTAAATAGAATATAAGTAAAATAATAAGTGAATAGGAAAGAAATGTTGAAATAGAAGTTAGAGTGATTGAAACAAAAAAGCAATAAAATAAGAGAATAAACCAGACTTGACATACTTTAAAGAGAAATCAGTGAATTAGATAATATAGAAAAACCCATCCAAACATAGTACAGAAAGCAGAAAAGATAAAAATGGGAAAAAGCAGTTAGAAGTCACAGACAAGAGATTGAGAACCTCCATCATCTGTCTAATACGAGTTCTAGAAGAAAAGAATGGGCAATGAGGAAGAAGCAATATTTGAAGAGATAGCAGCTGAGATTTTCCAGAATTGAAGAAAGACACGAGCCTCCCGGTTGAGCACGTACTCTGAGTACTGGGCAGGATAAATATAAGTAAACCTGCCCCTGGACACATCACAGTGAAACTGCACAGCTTCAGGGAAGCAGAACCACTGTCACCAGCTTCCAGGCGACCTGCCCCGGAACCACTTAGAACATTGTCTAAGGTGCGGTGGCCCCCACCTCAGTGACAGTAGGTGCCAGGAGTCAACGAGGGAAATAATGTTCACTTGAGTTTTACAGATAGTCAGACTGCCATTCATAGGTGAGGGCACAATTAAGACATTTCCTGCGATGAGGGGTCTGAGAGCACGTGCCACCCACAGAACGCCCTGCCCCCAAGAGAACTCAATTGAGAGGCAACCAAACGTGAAGTTTAAGTGCGTGGAGTCTGGAGCCAGGATCTCTGGTTTGCATATCAGCTGGGTCCCTGATTCTGCTCATGGTTTGGCAAGTTAATAGCAGGGATAGTAATAGTGTCTGCTGTGAGGATTGCATTAGGTCACATGTCAAGTGCTTAGAAGAGTGCCTGGTGTATAAGCTGTGATAGTGTAAAAAGTTACTGTTGTGATCAGTAAGAAGAAAAATAAACACAAATAGTAGGGTAAAAGAAGCAATGATGAGCATGAAAACAAAATATTTAAATAAAAATATTTAAGTACTGACCATACAAACTCTGTGTGTGTGTGTGTGTGTGAACCAACCCTTTATGCAATAATACAAGATGGAGATAAAGTAAGGGGATGACCAACGGGGAGTTAACATGGGCCACAGCTCTGGATGTGGGTGGAGGGAGGATGCATTTGGAATGCATGGTTATAGTTATTTTTTAACTTACGAAAAATAAAAGTACATCATATAAAGGCCAAATAGAGGATCAGAAAAAGATGGGGGATGGTTGCAGGGAGAGAACGACAAAATTTTAACAATTCAACAGAGCAGGAAAAGTGAAAAAGGAAACAAAAGAGACAGTGGGGAAAAAGGTGTAAGCCATCCTGTTTTTGGTCAAACAAACAATGGCCAGAGCCTTACATGTGTATCTGCACGTGTGTGTGTGCAGATGCGTGTGCAGATGCGTGCACAGACACATAATCAGATGACCGGGGAGGGAGCAGAAACGGACGTCCACAGAGCTGCTGCGATGGGGCACCTGAGCGTGGAAGGTGACTTGGGCAGAAGAGGTAGAGCCAAGTGAGATTAGAAAAAATCATACTTCAATAAGCGTGTCCGATTTATGGTCTACATGAAAGTATATTGTATAGATGGATAAAAAGAAGTGAAAGATTAAAGTCCCACTGCAACACGCTTCCTTGAGAGGGAAATGTGATGTTATACAGCATGCTGAAAACTGTGCTTGGGCATCCACCACACGTGCGATGTCATCTGTCATGGGTGCTGACAAGTATTCACAACCCGAGTCTCAGTGACGGGGCTGGGGCAATGAGGAGAGTTTCTGTCCATTTGTCAGAGCTCTGCTATTGCCCAGGAGCCTGCTGATGAAGGAGGAGGAGGAGGAGGGAGACCCAGGGAGCCCAGAATAGCAGCAGCAATTCATTGGCCTGGGCTGGGCAGCCCCTAATGAGTTTCAGCCCTCTGGGGGAGCAGAGGAAGACAGGTCCTTCCCTGGGTTCTCCAAGGAGAAAAGTTCAGTGATGAAGCATTGAAGGAAAAGCCAGGAATGATCTAAATGCTGGGCAAATATTTTTAAGCCTTCTCATACCAAAATGACACTTCAATTGTCCAGAATTCAAGATTCTTCTTCCATTTAGCATGCCTAACACCATATTTGGTAATGTTATTAAGTCACAGAGAGAGGAAAAACAGTTCATTCTCAAAAATAATAATTTCAAGATTAACATTGTAACTTGACTTGCTTCCTCCCACACACCCCTCCTCTCTACCCGGGATTTTCTCAAGAGTGCCCATCACCTTGACCCCAATCTTGTAGAGGAGGATGTGCCTCATAATTGATGAGCATCTCAACTCAGGATGAAAACACCAGACAGCAGTCTGGGCTTTCAAGACAGTCCCTCTCTTATCACATTTTGGGGAGTGCTCTCATTTTTAAAAAATGACCAAATTATACCATGTCTGGGAGACCTGATTTCTTTTCCTATGGGATTTTCCTTCTGGCTACCCAAGTAATCATCCTAATGATGCTAGATTAGCACATTTTGTCTGAAGCTCAGGCATTTGGCTCTGTGTATGCTTAATTAAGCTAAGGAGCTTATTAATATCACCATTCCAGGATGTGACCATATTCCATAAACATGTTCAGAGAATTAAGCAACTGGGCTAATTTGTTAGCAGCTCAAACAAATGCACCAGTAGGTGAGCACAGGAAGAATTTCAGCTCATCGACCAGCATGAGCCATTAAACACTACACACCTCAGGGAGCCGAGGGCTCACGATTGGGTTGGCGTCCATCCAAAAGTTGTTACTTTAGATGCTCAGATGTTCTTATCTCAGCCAGGGAGAGACACAACCAGCTTCCAAGGCCTGCCCTGGAGGAGTAGCTGCAGACCACGGTCCTTCCTTCTGTCTTGGAGATGTGGCTCTGGCTGCCAGGGGCGCTCCCTGGGGTGAGGGGGGGGCCCGCACAGCATGGCCTTGGACTTTCATTCCCGCAGCCCAGAGGTGGCCCAGGGGACACCCCCAGGGGCGCTCCTCTGTTCCAGTGAGGGTGGGGCAGGCACATCCCACCTCTTCCTGATGGCCCCTCTCACACTGGAGGCTGGTTTGTATGGGCCCCTTCTTGACTGTGGAGGCGGAGGGCAGGGTTCACTTAAAGCTGTGAGATAAACCCCAAGCATGAAGATGTTTGACTTGGCAGCATACATAGTTCTTAGATGGATTAAAACATGCAAACAGTGAGTTGTACATGGCTCTTTGATATAAGTAATAAACTCTCATGCTGCAACAGAAAGCTTGATTCTACTCACTTAATTTAAATCAGTAGAAAGAAACATGCCCCAGTTAAGGCTCGAGGCTGGTCAAGCCATCAGCTAGCCTGTGAAATAAGAGTTGGTGCTTTTTTGTGTGGGAACTGGTCTCCAGCAGCAGAGGCTGGAAATGGGGAGAAATGTGTCAATGAGTTTATAAATGAAAGTCAAAATCAAATGGAAATGGTTTCAGCTTTCAGGTTCAAAGGTCATTTCCTACGTGCTACATGTACTTGTTGTTTCTTTTGGGTGCAGTGGGCCAGGCCCTCTATTTAATCCACATGGGTTCCTGTGCTCTGTCCCTGCAGACACCTACTGTGGGGTGGGGGCAGGGGGCTGGGATATATTAGTGGAACTCAGGGTGCTGAGTCCCAGGAAAGGGGCCAGTGGAGACCTTGGGGAATCACAGTGGAAGTGGGAAGCCAGAGAAGGATGTCTGGTCTTCAGAGACCACTGAACTGTGATGAAGGCTCACTTAGGAGGAGGAGAAATGGAAAATGGCAGGAGAAATAGCAGAGGAATCGTGGGCCTGGGACAGTGGAAAGAACATGGGCTTTGGGAACAGGTGCCACTTACTACCTTTGACCTTTGGCTACTTAATCCTCTTGGGCTTCATGCCTTCATGTAAATAGGAAGATAACATCTTCATGGCAAGGGTGCTGCAAGAATTAGAGAAAATGTGCACACAGCACCCAGCACAGCGCCTGGCATGTGCTAGGCACACAGTAAATGGGAGTAACAATGGTGGTGGTGGACAGAGTGATTGCCACAGTGGAGGGAGGTTGTAGTTCTTGGAATGCCGGTAATAATTCTGTGTGGAGGGCAGAAGGTAAAGCCACTGCAGCTGTTTCCAAGGCCTTGATTATGGTCAAATATGATACAACATTGGCATTTTCCCCTGTTCTTTTTTCTAAAAACATCTTTAAGCCTAAATTAATAAGTTATTTTGGGTCTAGTGGACGAAACTGAAGGGGCCTCTATCCCCCAGTGGGGACAGTCGCATGTCCTTGCAGTAGCCACAACTCAGGGCTTCACAAAGCAAAGCTTCAGTGTTCGGGAGCCAGTGACTCCAACTACAGCTTTTTACTTACAGATGTGGGACCCCCCCGCTAGACCTCTGCTTTCTGATCAGCTACTTACCCTCGAATTCACCATTACTTTCAGTAGCAACAGGGTCTTTCATTTCCAAGTTTATATAGTCAAATATGATTGATTTCTGGAATTGGAAGTAAATGACTTTTTAATAAGCTTGCTTGAAAGGTTGGTAGTAATAGTCCTGTTTTCAGAGCCTGGAATGATTCCTACCATCATCCTTTAGTTTAGGTTTTTCTTCTTCTTCTAGAAAATAGCACCAGAGCTCTTTCTCTTTCTCAGATGGAAAGCTGAAACCATTTCCATATGATTTTGACTTTCATTTGTTTGTATTATGGCAAAACATCATCACAGAGGAGGGGGCGCAGGAGAGAGGCACGGACAGGCTTGCCGACCATGGCAAAGGATGATTTTCAGGAAGGATGTGCTTCAGAGGAACAGTGTCCCCTCCCTGAACTGGAGTTCTGCCTACACGAAATGCTAGTGTGCATGGCTCTGCTTCTGTACGGATTTCACGCCCAGTGGGTGTCACCTGGGCATTTTGGAGAAGTGGAGAGTGAGGAACCCCAGGGAGTTAGGACTACAATTAGGGTGCAAGGCGGATAGCAGAACCAGAGGGAGGTGTTTGTGATGGAGCTTTGGGAGAGGCAGAGGGAGTGAAGGAGGAAGAACTGTGCGTTTTCACTCATCAGGAGGGGTGGGGCGGGGGGCTGGAACTGGTGTAGCTAGGGCTGATGGCACACGCTCAGGTGCAGCTTCTTGGAGCCAACAAATCCTAGTAAGAACATCAGGAGGCAGCGAACACTCAGTGAGAAGAAACACAGACGCTGGAAGGAATTGCCATAATATGCAAAGATAAGAACAATTTACAAGCTTAATGTTAAAACTCCTGGGGAGAGAGATCCTGAAAATTTTTCAGTGTGTAAGGAACCCCTCATCACAAATTGAAGATGAATTAGATGTTGTTTTATGTTCTTCAGTGTATTGGTATTAGTGTTTTGGTGATTATAAAAATATTTGTAGGGTCTTCCATAGATTTACTTGCATACAATCTTATTTTTCATATAAAGGCCTAATTCTGAATTATGGCTTTTCCTATCCCTTGTGGCTGGGGATGGATGGACAACTGTACTCTGTGCATTAGACAGTGACAGTGACACCTCAGAGCACAGCGATTGTTGAGAATTCTCATTTCAGCAGAAGCAGCTTCTCTTTCAGTTCATGGGCTACACTGGTCCCCAGCTGCTCTGGGGTCTAACAGGTGCCAGAAGGACAGCAGACTTTCACATTCTTTGAGCCTAGAAAGATTAAAAACTTCAGAATTAGGAGCAACCTCTGCCTTCTATGGGAGAGTCTGGATATTATCTTTGAGGCAAAGGCAGCTCTGTTTGAGATATTATAATCATTTAATGGACCATCTGAGGTCTGAACATAGAAGGGTAAGTTTGACCATTTTTTGGGAAGCTCTAAAAATGAAAATAACCTAAATGTAGGTGGTTCAGGCTACAAGTTAAGTGTTCCGAGTTCAGAAACACAGATTGGGTGTTTCTTTAGCAGAACTATGTTTCCACATAGCTAGAGAATTTTTTTTCTCTAAATATGCATGTACATTGTCTTATGCCTAAAAAGAAGTGCTTGGCCCTGGCTGGTGTGGCTCAGTGGAGTGAGTGCCAGCCTGTGAATCAAAGGGTCACGGGTTCAATCCCCAGTCAGGGCACATGTCTGCATTGTGGGCCAGGTCCCCAGTAGGGGGTATGTAAGAGGCAACCACACATTGATGTTTCTCTCCCTCTCTTTCTCCCTCCCCCCATCTAAGACTAAATAAACAAACAAACAAACAAATAAATAATATATATATATTTTAAAGTAGTGTTTGTGCTTGATGGTGTGATGGTTAATTTTATGGGTCAACTTGGCTGAGATATGGTATCCAGATGTTTGGCCAAACACCAGTTTAGATGTTGCTTTGAGATGTGATTAATATTTCCATCAACAGATTTTCAGTAAAGCAGGCTACCCTCCATAATGTGGATGGCCCTAATCCAACCAGAGGAAGACCTAACAGAAAAAAGACTGAGGTCTCCTGAGCAAGAAGAAACTCCAGACCGCCTTGAGACTTGAGCTGTAACATCACCTCTTCCCTAGGTCTCCAGCTTGCAGACGTGCCATGCAGGATTTGAACTTGCCAACCCCCACAATCACAGGAGGGAATTCCTCAGAATAAATCAGTCTCTCCTCTCTGTCTCTCTCTGTCACTCTGTCTCTGTCTCTCTCTCTATATATACTTATATTATATATATGTATTCTATCTATCTATCTATCTATCTATCTATCTATCTATCTATCTATTATCTATCATCTATCATCTATATTCCATGGTTCTGTTTCTCTGGAGAACACTGACTAATACAGAGGGTATGGGCGTATAATATTGCCCAAGCACTTGCTCTGGCACTTTGGAAGCAGAGGACAGACCACAGTGAGAAGGACATGTAGACCTTAATCTTGTCCTCACGTTGCATGTGAATGGAGGTTCTCATTCAGATAACTAATCATGCTTATAATAACAGGGGAAAGGCACTACTGGTATTTAGTGGGGTGGTCCTGGTCCTGCACAATAAAGAATGGCCCCTCTCAACAGGCCAATGGCATTCCCATTGGAAAACATGACATTTGATGAACAATATGACAAGGAGCTGGTAACTGAGTGCAGCCACTTGGATTTGTGACTTGCTTGTGTCATTTAAGATTAAGTAGCCCAGAGTTTGGAAAAACAAAGTGTTATGAACTATTTGGTAGGGCTATGAGTCCAGACAATGGCCTGGAGAGAGTGATTATGTAAAGGGACAGGTGGGCCTGGGGGCCAAAGTAGGTGGCTGCTTGGAGCACCTGGCTGAAGGGACAAAGAGGCCACCAAGAATGAGGCCACAGAGCCACTGGGTCAAGACCCTCAGAGTCCCACTTCCATAGTAGTTTTTAGCTACTTTCCCAGGAGCATTTCCATTAGCCCTAAGCCTTTGGTAAAGTCTTGTAAAAGTCAGCTTGGCCTAGTTGGATGTGGTAGCCAGGGAAAGAGGGCCCCTGAGGTTAGAGCAGGGGCCACTGGCTTGCCGCCGGCAGAGGCGATGGGCCCAGCCAACCAGCAGCGCAGAGGAGGATGAGCAAGGGAGATGCATGTAGCAGAGCATTCAAGAGGCAGTTCTCGGAGACCAGCTCAGGAAGAGTCTGGGGGCTAGTTTTAAACCGAATGGACTAATTTTTAGCAGTAAAGCCAGTAGGGACTTTGGCTCTAACAATTTGGGAATAAAAAGGAGGCACGCCCCTCTGGCTGTCATAGGTCGGTGAGGCCAGGGCTGTCTGAGACTCAGTAGGGAAAGTTTCCTCCAGGGCAGCTCCTACTCCAGGAACAAGAACAAGTGGCTTGCATGGGAGGGCAGGGGCGAGAGAGCCATGCAAACTGGAAGAGGCCCACATTCTTTCAAACACAGCCTGGATGGTTATGTTCCTAACTGATGCCAATTCGAACTCACAAACTGCTGAAGAAATAAAATCTGGTTAAATTTGTTCATTTTCACCCTTCTCAGAAAATTTCAAAAGCTAATATTTTGCAGACAGCTCTATGCTGGACACTCTGACAGGCCTCATGGGATCCAAAATAAACATACCTGATCTAGATTTGGTCTCATCAGGGGGCCCAAGAATCGGCCAAGGAATTAACAGAGGAATCCAACGATCGTTTCTTGTTTCAAAAGGCCTCAACTGGAAATAACTCTGGCTTTGGAGGATTCGTGTGAGTGTGGCAGGAGGGAGGACGGAGCTGTGGGGAGAGTTTATGTATCTGTGCAGGTTTATTTAAAAGGATTTTGATGCTGACATGGGAGAAAAGATCGGACTCCTGCTTCATGGTGATGAATATTTATAATCTTCTCAGAGTCAATACCAGTGAAGAGTGAAGATGTGTGACATGCAGTTTCTGGTGAGAACTCTGCTCTGGGCCTTAGAATATTGTCTGCTGGAGACAGTCTGCTTGAGGTAATGATTTTCTGTACCACAGAATTGCAGAAATCTGTTTTCCACAGATTACGTGTCAGTAGACTCATGCCAATGATCCTTTGTGGGTTGTTATTTTAGCAATGAGAGGGCGTTTAGTGGAATTGGTGGTTTTTCACCTGGATCTTAGGAAATCACCAACTATGCTAATACAATGGATGAATGACGGGTGAGCTAAGATCTTGCATAAACATCAGGAAAAGAACAACTAATTATCTGGATGGCAAACAGAGCATCTTGAATTCCTAATAATGTGATATTATTAATGTGGACAGTGATTTCTAAGAAGCTGTCCAACAGGCCAGAGGCCTTCCGGAGGGTTCTCAATTCATTTTAGTTCTCTCAGATCCTGCCCAAATAGTTCAGGCCCAATTCCCTGTCTGCCCGTCACCACCTGAGTTATGATGACCCTTTAGTGTGGGTCACCTTTAGTGTGGCTACCTTTAGTGTGGCTTCTCCCAGCAGCAGACCCTGGTATAAGTAGTTCCTTTGAGAAGTGATCCTTGGAAATACTAATAAGAAAGTGGGGAAATAAGACAGGGACAGCTGGCAGCCAGAAGGGGGGCCACAGGCCCCATTATGGACAACTGAAACTCAATCCCACTGGGGACCTCTGGGGGCAGTGTAGGACACACACCTCTGAGCTGTCCCTCCTAGGGGTAAAGGAGGTGGGTATGTGTACACCACCTTCCAACAGTCATTGGTGAGGGCTCCTGGGGGGAGTTAAATCCCTAGCACTGGCCTGTCCCAGGTGCAGACTCTGGGTGGCTGGAGTAGGCTCTCGGGGAGAGGTGGAGGTGCCTGCAGATGGATCATGCTTGCGTGCGCACGAGGTACCAGGAAAGTGGAGCTCTGACAGTCTCTGCTCTGTCCTTTATTTCTTTTTCTTCACCCTCCCTGTTTGAAAAGATTACTACCTCCTTAGCTAATATAGTCTCTTAGAAACACAGGTAATTCTCCAGCAACCAAGTTAGCATAAAGACAGGCAGATGAAATGAAATATACTTGCCAGTCCACTGCATAATTTTGTATAGGTCTGGCTGGTATTTTGGGGGTCAGGTTATTGGCCCAGCATATGGGAATAACTCTAGTAGCTCCTAGTTTTCTACTGACCATATTTTAATGGGAACCATATTGCCCAGGCCTTGGCTCATATTCTACATGCTGGGATGAGCTGCTCTCTCTTGCTACCTCAGTTACCCTCTTAGGAGTGATACCTTTAAAATGAAGCTCTGACACCAGAAGCTCCTTAGCTCTTTCTATCAAGATCAGCTTTTGTTTGGTGCAGTGGACAGGAGCCAATGTGTTGCTATGATGGTAAATGCCACTTGGACCAATTCTGGCAGAGGTAGACACCATCTGGGGCATGAGGGGCTCAAGCCATTTCAAGGACTTATCCTAGAACAATTCAAACAATGCCTCCTCCTTAGCCTAGAATTAGCTTCTTCAGTGAAATGTCTGATCACCAGTCACCTTTGCCCCCGACCCCAACTTTTATACTCTCTCACCTGTTCCACTGATCTACCCATCTATTCTTTTGCCAATTCTATACTCTCTCGATTGCAGCAGCCTATTGTAAATCTTAAACTTGGGTGGAGTGAGTTCTCTGGTATTATTCTTTTATAAAATTGTTCTTATTCTTTTACCTTTCCATATAAATTTTAGAATCATCATTTTCACAGCTACCAAAATTCTGCTGTATTTTTATTTGAATTGCATTAAATCCAAAGATATAAAATTTTCTAATTATTGAACATGGTGTATCATCATTTATTCATGTCTTTAAAAAAATTTTTTTTCATAGATTTTGCTAGTTTTAGCATAGAAGTCTTTCACATGTTTTACTAGTTTTATTCCTAGGTTATTTCTTTATTTTTTAACTTTTTAAAAATTATACATTAATACTATATATATACACACACACACATATATACACATACACATATGTTCTAGAACTATATAATACATTTAAGCTATAGAATAATAAATATTTAGCCTTGGTCAGCATGGCTCAGTTGATTGGAGTGTCATCTCATAAACCAAAAGGTTGTGGGTTCGATTCCCAGTCAGGGCACACACCTGGATTGTGGGCTTAGTCCCTCCCTGGTCAGGGCATGTATTGGGGCCAACCAATCCAGGTTTATCTTTCATATTGACATTTCACTCACTCTCTCTCCCTACCTTTCCCTGTCTTTAAAATCAGTGAGCATGTTCTCAGGTGAGGATAAAAAAATATGTAGTTTTGGTTGTCAGTTGCTCATTACCAGTATATAAAAGTATGATTAATTTCTGTGTGTGAACATTGTATCCTGTGACCTTGCTAAACTCCTTTATTGCTTCTAGAAGCTCTTTTGTAGATTCTTGGAATTATCTAAATAGATGTACAAGTATTCATACAACCTTTCATGTGTGACTAGGGACAGTTTTATTTTTTCCTTTCAAATTCTATGCTTTTTATGTTTTTCTTGCTTAATTGCACTGGCTAAAACTTTCAGTATGGTGTTGAATAGGAGTGGTGAGAGTTGACAGTCTTGTCTGGTTGCTGATCATAGAGAAAAAGCATTAAGTCATTCACCATTAAGTATGGTGTTACTGTGAGTTTTTAATAGATGCCCTTCATCAGGTTGAAGAAATTCCCTTATATTTCTAGTTTGTGAAAGTTTTTATTGTGAATGTTAAATTTTATCACATTTTCTGCATCAAATAATATGATCATGCATTTTCTCTTCCTCAGTCTGTTAATATGGTGGATTATAGTATTGATTGATTTCTGAATATCGAGCTAGAATTGTTTTCCTGAGATAAGCCTCACTTAACTGTGGTATAGTATTCTTTTTATATATTGCTGGATTTAATATGCTAGTATTTCAGAGTGTATGACTATGGAGTATAGTAGTTTACAGTTTTCTTGTGATGGTTGTCTGGTTTGAGATCAGGATAATACTGGCCTCATAAAATGTGTGGGAAGTGTCCATCTTGTATTTTCTGGAGGAGATTGTGTGGAACTGGTGTGTGTGTGTGTGCGCGTGTATGTGTTTTTAAATGTTTGGTACACTTGAAAAATAAAAGTATCTGGGCCTTCAAATTTGTTTTGTGGAGGACTTTTAACTATGAATTTAATAGATATAGAAGCATTTTTGTCATTTGAGTGAGTTTTGGTATTTTGTTGCTTTCAAAAAATTTGTCCATTTGCTCTAAGTTGTTAAATTATGGATTGTTTACAATAATCTCTTATCCTTTTGATATCTGCAATGACATACCTCTTTCATTCTTGTTATTGTTATTTGTGTCTTTTACTTTTTTTTTTTGTCAATCTGGCTAGATGTTTATCAGTGTTAATGATCTTTTCAAGGAACCATTTTTGGTTTCATTGACTTCCATTAATTTTCTTCCTGCTTTTCCTTCTCCAATTTCATTGATTTTTGGCTCTTTATTGTTTCCTTTCTTCTGCTTGTTTTTAAATTCTTTTTCTTTTTATAGTTTCTTAAGATGGATGCTAAGGTTGTTAATTTTAGACCTTTTTTTTTTAAACCAACATAAGTGTTTCAATAGTATAAATTTCCTTCTAAGTACTGCTTTAAGTGCAACCCACGCATTTTGATGTGTTTTATATTCATATTCCTTCAGTTGAAAATATTCTAATTTCTATAGAATACTTAGAAATGTGTTTCAAAAATTTCTATGATCTTTCTCTTACTGATTTCTAGTTTAATTCTATTAGTTAGAAATCATACTTTGAATTATCTCAATTATTTTAAATTTGTTAATGTTTGTTTTATAACCAAGAATATGGTCTGTGTTGGTAAATGCTTCAAGTGCAGCTGAAAACAAAGTATATTCTGCTATTTTGGGGAAGAGTGTTCAATAAATGTTAATTAGATAAGTTGGTTGATTGTACTGTTTAGTTTTTCCATATCCTTGTTAATGTTATGTCCACTGTACTATTGATTCTATGAGAGGAGTATTGAAGTCTGTACTTATAATTATGAATTTTTCCAATTCTCTTTTCAGTTGTATCAGTTTTGCTTCATGTATTTTGGAGTTTTGTTATTAACTGCAATATGCATTTAGGATTGCTAGGACTTCTTGCTGAATTGACCCTTTTATCAACATGTCATGTTCCTTTGTATGCTTAGTTTTTTGTTTTTTTTTTTTCTGTAGTCCACATTGCCTGATTTCCTTTGATTAGTGTTTTCAGGGTGTACACTTTTCCATACTTATACTTTAATCTGCCTATACGATTACATTTAAAGTAGGGTTCTTGTGTAGGACATAGGGTTTGGTCATTTTTCTTGAATCCATTCTGCTAATCTTTGCCTTTTAATTGATATGCTCAGACTGTTTGTATTTAATGTCATTATTGTTATGTTTAGATTTAGGTCTACCATTTTCCTATTTGTTTTCTCTGGTTTTCATTCTACTGTTTTTCCTTTCCTGCCTTCTTTTAAATTATTTGAGTGTTTTTAGAATTCTGTTTTAATTTACTGATTTAGTTCTTGATTATATTTCTTTGTAGTGTTTAAAGTGGTTCCTTTAGGGATTATAATACATACTTAAAATTTCAAAGTATACTTAGAATTAATATTTACCACTAGAAACCGTAGCAACATAGAGGTCCCTTTACCCTCTACTCTTATGTTATAGTTGTCATATATGTAAATCCCATCAGACAATGTTGTAATTTTTACTTTCAAAAATCATAAATTTTTAAATTAATGTAAGAGAAGAACAGACTATTAACTTATTTAGGCACATACCATTTTGATTGGTCTTCCTTTATTTCTGATTATTTCAGTTTTGTCTGATATCATTTACCATCTGTCTGAACAATTTTCCTCAGTATGTCTCTTAGAGCAGGTGCTGGCACCTGGCAAAATTCTTTTTAATTTTCTTTCCTCTGAGAATGCCTTTATTTCATCTTCATTTATGAAGGATATTTGTTCTCAATATAGAATTCTGGGTTGATAGTTCTTTACTTTCAGCACTTTAAAAACATTCCTGACTTCCTTCTGGTTTCTGATGTGACATACACAATCAACTGAATAGTTGTTACACTGGAAACTTTCTCAATTTTTTTGTTTGTCTTAAAGTTTTAACAATTTTATTATGATATGTTTGGATGTGAATTTCTGAGTAACCTGATGTCTTTTAACAATTTGGAAAGTTTTCATTCTTTCTTCATTCAAATACTTTTTACAGCACCACATCTTTCCTTCTGGGACTGATAAAGCAAAGGTTAAACTTTTGTCATTGTTGTCACACAGGTCACTGTGGCTCTGTTCATTTAAAAAGTATATAATTGACCCATTGATATTGTGCACATCAGTGGTGTTTAGCATATTCAAAGGATTATAACTCATAACCACAATATATATTTTAATTTTTTAAATATATCTTATTGATTACGAGATTACAGTTGTCCCATTGCCCTCCACACTTTATTCCCCTCTGCCCTGCACACCCTCTTCCACCTGCATTCCCCCATGCCTCCTTAGTTCATGCCAATGGATTGTAGGTGTAAGTTCTTTGGCTTCTCTCTTTCTTGTACTATTCTTAACCTCCCCCTATTTTCTACCTATCATTTATGCTACTTATTCCCTGTACCTTTTCCCATTTCTTCCCTCCCCCTCCCTGCTGATAACCCTCCATGTGATCTCCATTTCTGTGATTCTGTTTGTGACTTTCTTGTCATTTTACTGTTCATAGTTTTAATCTTCTTCTTCTTGTTAGATACGTCCCTTGAATATTTCATATAATAAGGGCTTGGTGATGATGAACTCCTTGAATTTTATCTTATCTGGGAAGCACTTTATCTGCCCTTCCATTCTAAATGATAGCTTTGCTGGATGAGTAATCTTGGATGTAGGTCCTTGCCTTTCATGACTTGAAATATTTTTTTCCAGCCCTTTCTTGCCTGTAAGGTTTCTTTTGAGAAATCAGTTGATAGTCTTATGGGAACTCCTTTGTGGGTAACTGTCCTCCTTTTCTCTTGCTGCTTTTAAGATTCTTTCCTTCTCTTTAATCTTGGGTAATGTAATTGTGATGTGCCTTGGTGTGTGCTTCCTTAGGTCCAACTTCTTTGTGACTCTCTGAACTTCCTTGAAGTCTATTTTCTTTGTCAGATTGGGGAAGTTCTCCTTTATTTGTTTTCAACGTCTTCCCCTTCCTATTCTCTTTCTGGCACCCCTATGATTTGGATATTGGAATGCTTAAAGTTGTTCCTAAGCCTCTCCTCATTTTTTTGAATTCTTGTTTCTTCATTCTGTTCTGGTTGAATGTTTATTTCTTCCTTCTGGCTCAAACCATTGATGTGAGTTCCAGTTTCCTTCCTGTCACTGTTGGTTCCCTGTGCATTTTCCTTTATTTCACTTTTCATAGCCTTCACTTCTTCCTCTATTTTGTGACCATATTCAACCAATGCTGTGAGCACCCTCATTACCAGTGTTTTGAACTGTGCATCTAATAGGTTAACTATCTCATTGTTGCTTAGTTGTATTTTTTCTGGAGCTTTGATCTGTTCTTTCGTTTGGGCCTTTTTTTTTTTTTTTTTTTTCTGTCTCAGTTCGCCTGTTATGTTGTAAGGGGCAGAGCCTTAGATATTCACCTGGATGGGGCA
Source organism: Tonatia bakeri (assembly GCA_004024845.1). Lineage (NCBI taxonomy): Eukaryota > Metazoa > Chordata > Mammalia > Chiroptera > Phyllostomidae > Tonatia > Tonatia bakeri. The sequence continues at coordinate 139,382 of PVIA01003433.1, read as the reverse complement.
ACTGACATCCCTACGTTGTGCTGCTGTATGTGGGGGAGGGTCCAAGAGGGAACAATGGTGTTTGTTTAGCTCTCTGCTAGCTTTCAGTCACTTTCCTTGCTACCCACAAGTAAATTGGGCCCTTCTAGTGCTGATTCCCAGGTGGGTGGGTTTGTGTATGTTCTAGGACCCTGTGGGTCTCTCCAATGAACTCTCCTATGAGGCTGGGAGTTTTTCCCACCACCTCATCCCCCCAGAATTTTTTCAGTCAGAGGTTTTGAGGCTTTATTTCCCCACACTGGAACCCTGGGTTGTGTGGTCTGTCTCACTCCCCAGTTGTTCCTCCTGGTTTATCCACATTCGAATGTGGGACTGCCCGCTCTGCCAGCTGCCACCTCACCTGATCCATGAGCCTCCTTGCCCACCCAGCTGCTGCGCTGCCAAAAGCCCTCTCCACCCCGGCTGCCCATCTCCTCCCTACCAGTCTGGATGAATGTTTCTTCTTTAACTTCTTGGTTGTCAGACCTCCATACCGTTAGATTTTCTGTCAGTTCTGGTTGTTTTTCATTTTTAAATTTGTTGTTGTCCTTCTCTTGATTGTGTGAGGAGGCACAGTGTATCTACCTGCACCTCCATCTTGGCCAGAAGTCCTGCTTTTTGAACATTTTCATCATCCCCAATGGGAACCCCAAACCCATTAACAGCTATTCCTCATTGACCCTCCTTAGCTGTAGGTAAGCACTAATATACTTTCTGTATCCACAGATTTGCCTATTTTAGATATGTTATATATTAGAATCACACAGTCTTTTGTGTCTAACATTTTTCACTGAGCATAATGTTTTCCAGGTTCATCCACGTTACAGCCTGTGCCAGTGCTTCATTCCTTTTTGAGGCTGAATGATACTCCAGTACATGAATATGCTACATTGTGTTCACACGTTCATTGATTGGTAGACATTTGGGTTATTTCTATTCTGTGGCTATTGTGAAGAATGCTGCTATGAACATGCCTGTACAGGTTTTTTGGTGAACATAAGTTTTTAATTCTCTTGAGTATATTCTCAAGAATATACTCAAGTTTTTTGGTGAACATAAGTTTTTAATTCTCTTGAGTATATTCCTAGGAGTGGAATTGCTGGGTCATATGGTAACTCTGCATTTAATTTTTTTGAGGAACTGCCAGACTGTTTCCCAAGAGACTGCACCATTTTACTTTCCTACCAGCAGTGTGGGAGTTCCAGTTCCTCTACATCCTCTCCAACACTTGACTCTTTGATCTAGCTACCACCGTGGGTGTGAAGTGGTGTCTCTTGGTGGTTTTGATTTGCTTTTCCCTGGTGACTAATGAGCTTGAGTATCTTTTCATATACCTATTGGTCATTTGTGCATAACTTTGGAGAAATGTTTATTCAAATCCATTGTCTTTTTAAAATAATTGAGGTATAATTGACACATACCATTTTATTAGTTTCAGGTGTATAACATAATGATTTGATATTTGAATATATTGCAATATAATCACAACAATAAGTGGTTTTCTTAATTTTTTTCATATTGCTCACTGCAAAGAAATACCATTGATTTTTGCATATGATCTTCTACCCTGCAACCATGCTGAACTCTATTAGTTCTAATAGGTTTTCTTTTATTAACTGCCTTAGAATTTTCTATATACAAGATCCTTTCATCTATGAATACAGATAGTTTACTCTTCCCTTTCCAATTGGATACCTTTATAAAGTTAAATTTTTAATACTAAAAGTGGAACTTTACATTAATTCCTACCTCATTTAATTTTGTTTTGACTCACGGTTCAGTTCTCTTTATTTGGACAGTCTTCCAGTGCATTGTGTTGCAGCTCATCATTTTTACCCCCAGCACCTGGGACACTGTCTGAAGTTTTGCCTTTAATAAATGCTTGCCAAATTAAGATAGTGGTATGACTTTGTAATTTTGGTAAGAATGTTTTCTCTGTGTCTTCCAATGATATAAATGTTTAACAATATATTGGTCCCGTTAAGATGTCTAGGGTTCCAGGATATCAAGAGTGGTGGCAGCAACACCCAGAACCTGCCCTTTCACAGAACCAAGAGGCCACATCAGAAGTAGGAACAGCAGCCTCCAGAAGCAATGTGGACAGCACCGGAACAGCAATGGTGCTGATCTCATGGACGCTGACATCAGAGGATGAAGGTGGGGCATCTTCACCTGGCTGGGGCTGCAGACGGCACCGAGGAAGCCAGAGCAGGAGAGGAGGCAAACAGCTGCCATGATGTGGGCCGAGCAACCCTGGTTCTATGCAAATGTGAAGTGCTGTCTGCGGACTCTTAAAATCAATGCAAGGGGAGACTCTCAGGGGGCTGAGGGCCCCAGAATAGGAGGTTGGAGTGAGAACCAAACGTGATGGCCATTTCATCTCAGGCTGCAGTGGTCTGGGAAAACTTGAGGTAGACCTGCAAAAGTCTATCATGATTCGTTCTTCCCCTTAAGATGCCAGTCCATTTTTCTTCTTTCCCTTAAAGTTAAATCCCTAAACTATCTTCTATGTTTCTTAAAATCCTACACAGCCTGCAACACATTACTCCTGGCTTCAGTACCCACCACAGAGCCCCTCACAGTCTACGCTCACATCACAATCAATTGACATGTTAATTTTTTGAAAAATACTTTTTCCTTTGTGTTGTTCAGATTTGGTAATTTCTTTTATTCTTTCCTTACGTTCACTTAGCTCCTTCTGTCATATCCATTCTTCTCTTGAGTTCATTTGCTATTTTATTTTTTGGTTTTAATTTTCCATTTGGTTCTTCTTCATATTTTTGATATTTTGATTGATCCTTTCTTCTGTTCAGTTTATTTTAAGAGGGTCTTCCTTAATTCTTGAAGCATAGTTTTAGGAGCTGCTTTGTCTTTGATAATTCTACCACTATGTCACGTAGGGTTTGGAATTTATTGATTGTCTTTTCCCTGATGAGTTGAGATTGTCTTTGTTCTTTCTATGCCACATAATTTTGGATCACATCCAGAACATTTTCAGGGTCTTGTTTGAATTCTAAGACTACTGATTTTAATTTGTTTGTTTCAGCAGACACTCAATGGTTAGGTTCGGGTCACAAATTCCAATAAGCCTTCTTTGGCCTGTGGTCCCAATGTCAGCACTGTTTCCAAAGGCTTTGCAGTGCTATTCGAATTCATCCCACGTGTGTGCTACCCAGTGGCCAGTATGGGACCTGGGTGGTAGTCTACCTTATAGCAGGATAGTCGAAGCCTTTGGAATGCTCTTTAGATCCATGCATGGTTAGTTTGAAAGTAAGCACAGGAGTTTATATAAACAACTTTCTGGAGTCATTGTCTTGATTTCTTTCCCCCCCTGTGATCTATCTGACATATTCTGACTCCTAAGGCCCCACTCCTGGACCTCTAAATTCTGCTGTGCAATTTCCATGACTATGTCTGCATCCATGACTGGGAACAAGTGGTGGAAGCACAGAGAGAGGAAGAAGCAATGGAGAGTCTTCCCACATTTTTGGTACCACAGCTCCTCTGGTTGGAATGGCAGCATCTCCTCCATCAGAGCTCTACACTCCTGTTTGGCTGCTGCTGCTTGTCTCTACCATCAAAAGATCTTCCAGGGTACCAGCTTGATGGTACTTGGAATTCTGGTCATCTCCCCAAAGCTGCCTGCTACCAATTGCTTTTTGGGTTCTCAGATAGCTGCTCTATGTGTTTATAGTTGCTTTCAGTAGGAGAGAAAGGATGGAGTTTGATTATTCCACTTTGCCCAGAAGTGGAACCTCATAGTTTGTTTGTTTTCTTTAAATTTTTAATAAGAATGTGTCCATCTCACTGGCCATTTGTACAGTTAGGGCTGAAAAGTTACATCTATAATATTTGCTTTATTTCCTTTTCTCACCGTGCAGGCAGACACAATCTCTCATTCACTCAGCTCATTATGTGATCGTATTTGTACTGTACTTAATACCTTATCAAACCTCAGACATTTGTGCCCATGTGATCCCATCAACCAGGCCAGTTCTCAGAGCCCCTCTTCACCTCCCCTGCCTCTAGAGCACTGTAGATCTGCCTCACATCAAAGTCACATTACAGAGATTCTGACAGCCTGGACTTGGGTGACGTATGGCACTACTTACCATGGCCATATGTCTTCTGTCATTCTAATTGTATAATCTTAAGCCATTTTCATTAAATCCAGGAACAGAAAGGAGAGGTCGTTACCACTATTAGCTAATAGTAATTCAGATGCTCTAATGAATGCAATAAGATAAGAAAAAAATGCTAAGTAAATATTAGAAAAAGATTTTTCTTTTGTGATGAATACAATTGCATTTCTAGAAAACTCAAGGAACTATAGCAAGAGAAAGACCTCTAAAATTGAAAAGAGAATTTGATAAGATAAATGGGTACAAAGAAAATATTTTTAAATATAGATTTTTTTCTATCTCAGGAAATAGAAAAATATTCCATTCACAAAAACAGCAAAAATTATAATGCACTTAGGAAGAAATCTTACTCCTAGGACTCTATTCCAAGGACTGGCAAATCGGGGCTGGCAGGCCATTATGTCCTGCGGTCTGTTTTTGTATGGCTTTGGACTGTGAGCTAAGAATGGTTTTTACATTTTTATAGGGCTGTTTAAAAAAAGAAGAGGAATATGCAACAAAGACCACATAAAGCCCACAAAACCTAAAATATTGATATTTACTCTCTGGTCCTTTACATAAAAAGTTTCCATAGAAGTAAAAGCACCAGTATATAAAAATATATATGCATAGATGTTGGTGCAGCATGTTTTATATGGCAGAAAAATGGAAATAAACAAATACCTGTCAACTGGAAAATAATAAAAAATATTGTGATAAAACCATTTTGTAGAATATTATGCAACCAATTAAAAAATGGAATATGCCAGTTGATTTGGAGGAATGTATATGAAATTCTGGATGCAGTGAAATATATAAAACATGATTATTTTTATCTCTTTTTCTCTCTTTTTTAAAAACTACAACTCAATCTCCCATATAAGTATGTGAATGTTAATTATATCGACAAGGAGAAAGAATTTTGAATACTAGACTGAGGGGCATGAACACATTTGAATGGCAATGAGTAGACCTCAGAGGTTTCTGGGTGGGAGTGTAGGGGAGAGAGGTCAGCTGGAGCTGTGGCTTGGGGATATTAATCTTTATAATACAATCCTTACTACTGATTACACAGAATTCTAATTTAAAGGTGGCTAACTTCCTATTGGCAGATTACTGCCAAATATGCTATTTCTCTCACCACCAACCCTTCTGTTCAATGGATTTCTCATGTTTGGATTCTTCTTTAGCATTTGAACAGCCTTGTGGCTTTGGCAGTACTTTGAGTCAAAGCTGGCTCTGAACTTTTTCTTCTGCAATCCATCCTCTCCCTCAAGGGACACAGGCAGAAAGGTATTGCCAATACTGTCTTCCTAAGACCACCTAGGCAGTCACCCTTTTATCCTAGTTAGTGGCTGTTAGGGCAAAGTCTTCCCCAATTCAGCTCCACCACTTGAGGATATGGTATCTGGCCTCCCAAGTGTTGGGCCCATTTTTCCATGTAGTGTCATCTCTGCTCTGGAGGTCAATAAAGGTTTTGTTTCAGGTACCTCACTGAAGTTAAATTCTCATGACTCCTCTTCATCTTATATATATTTTTAACAAGATTGTAGCATTTACTTCTGTAGGAATACATGGTTTCCTGACCTTCAAACATCTACCTGGTCTTACTTTAGATTATTGGTGCAGGCAATTAAGTAAACTTTATGTCTTTGAGGTTCCTTGTCTATTAAATTTACTTGGTACATTACCCCATTTCTGTAATCATTCCTTAATTATTTACTTTTGTCTTCCAATCAAAGGGAGTACCTCAAAGGACTCAAGTGTTTGCCATTGAGTCGCTAGGTACTGTTACATTTTAGTTACTTATTAGGAGGTTTTCTGGACTTCAACTTCCTCTCAATGTGTGTTCATAAGTTGTCTTGCAAAACACAATTAAATTTTAAAAATACTCAAGCATCATTAAAGGTGTCTTCAATAAAGATTAAGTTAATAAAATCAGCATTTACATCATTACAAAGCTTACATTTTCAGCAGTGAAATCATTAGCCTTGTGATCTGGTTAAAGATTTAATCATCTGTACGCAAGAGTCATTTATTCATGCAGTGGCTACAAGACAACTGATTGGGAATAACCATGTCCAGTTTTGGCCCACAGATGTTTTAGCAAGATCTTTGCAGTGTGACCAAGGTTCCCTTGGACAAGTGTGATGGTGAGGCAGCCATGATAACTCCCAAGTAACAATTTCAATAAAAGAAGAGCAGACAATACAATCTTTTGCAAGGAAGTTTTTACAAATTAGAGAAAAACAATTTTCCTAGGGTTCTTCCAAAAACTTAAGAGAAGATTAAAGCAAGTGAGAGACTGGAAGACAACATCTGCTGCATATTCCAAGACAAAGGCCCAATATCCAGAGAACACAAGGGGCTCCTGCAAATCATAAAGAGGAATTCAGCCAACCAATGGGCAAAGGATGCAAGACATTCAATCCACCAGCTGTCAGGGAAATGCAAATTAGGACAATAATGAAATACCATTTTTTGCTTTCCAGCTGGCAAAACCTAAAATGACTGGTATTATTATGTGTGAGCAAGAATGCAGGGAATAGGTACTGTCACATACTGATGGGACTACAAACTAATGAAGAATTTTGGGAAGAATACTGGGGAGTACTTGTGAAAATTAAAAATACACATTCACTGTTATTTTCCCCAGTTCTACTTTTAGTTGTCTATCTCAAAGAAATACTCTTTTGTACACAAAAATTCTGGCCTTGTTTGTGGTAGAGAAAAATTGGGGAAAAATGAAATGGTTTATCCATACTTAAAAATAACTGCATTAGAAATGGTGAGCAGTAGACCCATACTCACTCTTTAGTGAGAAATGCAAAATTCAGAATAACATGTTCATTATGGTCCCATTTATGCAATGAAACAAGGCATTATTGTATGTCTGTTGCCTCTCTGTCATCCATCTATGTACCTGTCATTTATCAATTAATCATCTATCCATACATCTACAAATGCAGAAGAAGATAGAAGGACATGCAATGAATTGTTGAAAGTGATTATTCCCCTCTGGAGAGGGGCTGTAGTTTGTACCGGGGGAAAAGCACTTACATTTGATATGGATATTAATGCAGTATTTGAACATTCCACAGAAAAATACACCCATGAATCACTTGAGCAATTAAAAAGAGACAAAATCTGGGACTTCTGGCCAACACGGAGGTGTAGATAGACACACTGTGCCTCCTCGCACAACCAAAATAAGGACAACAACAATTTAGAAACAAAAAACAACCAGTACTGATATAAAATTGAACTGTGTGGAAGTCTGACAACCAAGGAGTAAAGCAGACACATTCATCCAGACTGGTAAGAGGGGTAGAGTTGGGCAGCCGGGCAGAGAGGGGTCTTGGCAAAGCAGTGGCTGGCGGATGTGGCTGGTGAACCCCGGGTGTGCAAGGCAGCAGCTGGCGGACACAGCAAGGCAGCAGGTTGTGGAGGGGCACAGTGCACAAGGCGTCTGGCAGACCGGGCAGTCCCACATTCGTGTGCAGATAAACCAGGTGAAACTGGGGAGTGAGACAGACCTTGCAACCGAGGGTCCCAGTGTGGGGAAATAAAACCCCAACACACCAACTGAAAACACCTGTGGGGGTTGAGATGCCTGGAGGAAGTCCCAGCCCACAGGAGAGTTTGTTGGAGAGACCCACAGGATCCTAGAATGTACACAAACCCACCCATGCAGGAATCAGCACCAGAAGGGCCCAGTTTGCTTGGGGGAAGTGGGAGAAGTGACTGAAATCTGGCGGAGAGTGGAGCAAGCACCATTGTTTCCTCTTGTACCCCTGCCCCACATACAGCGTCACAACACAGCGATGTGGGTTGCCCCATCCTGGTGAACACCTAAGGCTCCACCCCTCACTACATAACAGGTGAGTCAAGACAAAAAAAAATGGCCTAAAGGAAAGAACAGATCAAAGCTCCAGAACAAATACAACTAAGTGACGAAGAGGTAGCCAACCTATCAGATACACAGTTCAAAACACTGGTAATCAGGATGTCCACAGAATTGGTTGAATTTGGTCACAAATTAGATGAAAAAATGAAGGCTAAGTGAAATAAAGGAAAATGTACAGGAAACCAACAGTGATGGGAAGGAAACTGGGACTCAAATCAACGGAGTGTATCAGAAGGAAGAAAGAAACAACCAGTCAGAAAAGAATAAAGAAACAAGAATTCAAAAAAATGAGGAGAGGCTTAAGAACCTCCAGGACATCTTTAAATGTTCCAACATCCGAATTATAGGGGTACCAGAAGGAGAAGAGGAAGAGCAACAAGTGGAAAACTTATTTGAACAAATAATAAAGGAGAACTTTCCCAATCTGGCAAAGGAAATAGACTTCCAGGAAGTCCAGGAAGCTCAAAGAGTCCCAAAGAAGTTGGATCCAAGGAGGAACATGCCAAGGCACATCATAATTACATTAGCCAAGATTAAAGAGAAGGAGAGAATCCTAGAAGCAGCAAGAGATAAGGAGATAGTAACCTACAAAGAAGTTCCCATCAGACTGTCAGCTGATTTCTCAAAAGACACCTTGCGGGCAAGAAGGGGCTGGAAAAAAATATTCCAAGTCATGAAAAGCAAGGCCCTACATCCAAGATTGCTCTATCCAGCAAAGCTTTCATTTAGAATGGAAGGACAAGTAAAGTGCTTCTCAGATAAAGTCAAGTTAAAGGAGTTCATCATCACCAAGCCCTTATTATATGAAACGTTAAAGGCACTTATCTAAGAAAAAGATAAAAAACATGTACAGTAAAATGACAGCCAACTCACAATTATTAACAACCACACCTAAAATAAAAACAAAAACTAACTAAGCGAACAACTAGAACAGGAACAGAACCACAGAAATGGAGATCACATGGAGGGTTATCAACAGGGGTGTGGAGGAGAGAGGGGGAAAAGGTACAGGGAATAAGTAGCATAAATGGTAGGTAGAAAATAATCAGGGGGAGGGCAAGAATACTATGGGAAATGTAGAAGCTAAAGAACTTATAAGTATGACACATGGACATGAACTAAAGGTGGGAAATGTATGTGGGAGGGGGTGTGCAGGGTGGAGGGGAGTGAAGGGGGGGAAATGGGACAACTGTAATAGCATAATCAATAAAATATATTAAAAAAAGAGAGAGACAAAATCTAACTTTCCAGTGGCTCCATAATTTTCTAAACTCCAGATTAGGGGAGAGGCCTTAGGAAGACAGACTTGCCCTTCCTTGACTGACTTAGCCCTTGACCACTCCCAGTAAGCTCTGTGCCTCCTTCCTTTATTCTCTTCCTGGGAGTAAAGATGGGGGAACGGCTTCTTTCACTGACTCCATTTCTTCTTTATATCATCAACCTGAACTCAGAGAGAACATGTGAGTTTCTTGGGTACCTATACAACAGGGGCCTAACACCTGCTTCTTAGCTGGGCTGTGAATTTTCCTGCAACCTAAAAGCATTGACCTTGGAGCCCAACAAAAAATGGGTTCCAGTTGTGCACCTTATGAGCTGTGTCTTATTTGGCATGTTCATTAACTCCTATAGGCCTCAGTTTCTTTATGTATGAGAGGATAATACAGTACCTCCACCAAAGGTAGCCATTATTATCATTAGGGTGCAGACTCAACCTCTTTGACATTTGTGGGCCCAAAATCTGGGTTTAGACACATGACGGCTGACCTTGAGCTTCTCTGTTTACCCCAAGTCCTTTCAGGCAACCCCAACTTGGTCCAAACACCGATACCAGACTTCGGGGTCTCTGTGGCATTCCTGCCCCTCGCCATCCTTTCAGCTTTGCTCAGGAAGCTGCTCAGGGTCCTGCTGTTATTATTTTGCAAACTGCCTGGGTTTGGCTTTTGTTCATGAGATGTCTGATTAATGGTGCAGCCTGGGTGTGCTAGGGAGTATCCCTGCCTTTTAAATGTTGTCCAACAGTAGACAGACACCTGTGGGAGAACTCCTGAGGTGGGACAAAGGTTTCTGCATTCTACTTCATTCTCTCCTCTGAAAGTCTGTGCTTTCCTGAGCTTGGTTGGCCATGGGGTTACACATGTATACTTTTAGGCTTGAGAAAGGAAGTTGTGGTACAGGCTGTGTGTTAGAGAGTGGGGCTGGTCCACAGGGTCATGTTACTACATGAAACCAACACCAAACCAAAGCCATCTCCACCCTGAGCAGAATGGCTACTGTCTAGGAGAGATGGTCCCACACCAGTGTGTTCTGTTTTTGAAACCTATTGGTGGTTTTTAGCATGGGACACATCCATGTTTTCATGGTGGTCAACAGTAGACACAGCAAAGCCTCTGCAATTTTCAGCTCTCCCCTGTCCAGCATCACCAACAGAGACCCTATTTAGCCACAGTTACTCATTCTCCTTTTTAACATAAAATGATGAAATACACTGTTCTCCTTAGAGGAGAAATAACATGATATGAACTCTCTTCCCTTGGAAGATGAGTAAGGTGAGTCCAGCTCACGCTCCTGTATTTAAAGACAGTCTCCCTCCTTTGGGTGCCGAGGGAGCCCTAAGCTGGGAGGGTCCACCCACCCACAGACTCCTGCTGCGTCTCCCCAGCCAGGAGCTTCCTGCTTCCCAGAAGAGTTGGCACTTTCTGCAGGGTTATTCTGACACCTAGATAACAGTATCTCTGGCAAGTTATTTTTGCAATGCTTGCATGAAACTTATCATGTCAAGGATGTACATTACTCTTATGATGAGATTAGAATACATCAGCTGTCTTCTGAAGATCTGAAATGACTCTCCTGTGAGGGGAAGAAATTTTATTTTAAGGCATTTTATTAAATGAAATAGGTGTTGGAAAAATTGGTTCTTTGAAAGAGATTCAGTTTAGAGCCTCAGCTTAGGCCATATTTCACAATAAATCCTAAATAAGTTGACTGTGAATAATAGAATAATAAAATAAACTATAAGGAAATTTAGGAAATCATTAAATAGATAGTAAGCAATGAACAACCCATCATTATCATTGTTATAACAATAAGTACAAAAGCAATGGAAGAAGTCATAAAAGAAAATATCAGTGGATTTGATGATATAAAAAATAATAAAATAAAACCCTGCACATTATAGTGCCCTTTACAAAGACTAGTCACTATCATTGTTGGGAAAAGAAAGCAGAAATGGCCAGGTGCTTCCTGGAGAACCTGGAAATAAAGAAGTTGATGTCACCTTACAAGACTTGAACCAACAAAATCTTCACCCAGCTTTCTGTGAGATAAAGCCAAGAGGATACAAGATGTCAATCATTGTGCCTGCCCTACCTATCTGCTTTAAGGGAAACCCCCCTGTCACTCTCTCTGCTGCCTGGTGGTCACCTTCTGAAACACAAGATCTTGCTTCCTCCCTGGCCACAGCTGTCTGGCCCAGAGGTGGGTTCCTGACCCAAAGATAATACATTCTCAAGCAACTGCTCTCTTTGAAGCCTAGAGTCATAAATTGGGCCAGGCAGGCTCTCTTTCTCATAACACTGAGTTAAGAAACAAGCAAGTAATTAGCTTGTTAGCTTTGGGGACAGAATGTTTGAAGGTACTTTCAGGTTACATCTGGGGTCAGAGTAGACTATGAGCAAGTGGGGCCTGTGGTCCGGATGGCCAGTAGGCTGCAAAGCAGACACACACATGCGTAGCAGAGACCCTGAGGGAGGCGGGGGTGAGTGCTGGGCTCTGGAGCCCCCTGGCTCCTGATGGCCCACAGGTGGTGGCTTTGGCTTCCATTCCAGTTTGGAGCGGTCCTAGATCTCACTACTGTATCTCGATAATATTCTTGTCATCGCCACACACACATACCCTAAGTCTAAGCTAGTTTCCTGGGTCTCTGTTTCTGATAACCAAGAGATGATCAAACTAAAAGTAATTGTTTCTATGACTCAAAACACTATCAACATGACTAGAGGTTCATCCTGAGAGGCAGGGGTGGTATATAATTGTAGTTTAGTAAGTAGAAGCCTAATATAAGAGGTATTTTATCTTTTCTGGAGAAAGGGGTACTGTGCACCAGAGGGGCAGGTCTGTCTTGAAGCTGACTGTAATTGTTGTAGGATATTCGCTGCTGTGGGCAGTGGACATGGGGTGAGGCTTCACCGTGACCTTGAGAATCTAGCTCTCAAAACACTCACTTCTCTTTGTTTTCATTCCTTGTGTGCTTGGTCACACCTATTTACTAACTTTCTAATAACTAATCCATCTTGTTCCCTGGAAGAAGATGCCTTAGAAGGAGGCAAGTTTAAGAGTTCCTGTCTATAAAAGAACATCTTCCATGGTATATTTAAAAATTGCCTCTCTGGTTTATAGTGAATTGATTGATACGTGTCATTCTTTCTCAACCCAGATAGCCAAGGTCAGATCCCGGATCCTGGTACATTCACTAAGTTCAGACCACCCTGTCAGGACTCTTGGGAAGCAGCCATCCATCTTTTTCTGCTGACGTTCCTTCTTTTATGCATGACAATTATTAGTGTTACCCATTGTCAGTTACTATACTCTATAGACCTCCAGCTTGCTCAGATCTTATTTTTTGTGTATTTGTTTCATCCTCAAGATGACAGCAATGCATTCAATCAATTCCATGAAGATATCAGTTGTACTGATTATGGGCTGTCATTCAGATAACTCCATGTCTTGGAATTTCAACCTACTGAACTGTTATAGAAGGGATCTTAAGAAATCAGCTTTGTTCTCTCCATCTCCATGAGCCCTCTCAGAAAGATGCCTATCTATCTTGTATGTGAAGGTTCATAGGATTTCTACCCATTTAATTACCCTTTTTTGGGCAAAATGTCTTTTTAAATGAGCAACTATGTTTTTTGCAATACAATTGAAAATTATTTCTTGCTTTCTGAGTCTCTTTGGAGATGAATTATGCCATTGGCCTGCATGATATCAGGTAACCAATAGTGGGTTCTCTTACAGCTGTTTCTTTAACAGGAATCGGCTCATGTGTGATCAGTGGGAATGGTGCTATTGGGAGTGGTCTCTCTACATCCCTGCCCAGTGTGGCCGGTGTCCTTTCTTAGAAGAGAGGATCTCTCTTGCTGGGTGGCTCTTTTTGTCTCTCTGTGCACCGTTCACGTCTCTGCTACTCAGTGCCTCGACCCTCCTCATGCCCTCTTCTATCACGACAGCCTCAGTTTGGAAGAACAAATCTGCTGTTTCATATAGCATTTATTTATGCATTAAGAATTTAAAATGTTTTTAAATTTATATTATGATTTTTATTAGAATTGTAATTGGTTTGTTAGAGTTCCAGTTATAAAGTTGCATGGATTTTGAGACGTCTTCCTAATCTTAATTTTCCTATAATCCTTGTTATTTTTAGCATGTAATCTTGCATTCATTGCATTATAGCAGGAGCAGCTGTCCTTAAAACCAGTTTTTGAGTTACTCATTTACAGCTTTCTTTTTTCCCAGGATAAATAACGTGACTATTTCTAACTAACATCTCCTTTACAGAGTTCTTGTTTCAGGCGGCAGATACATTTCTGGGAGGTCTGTAGTGAACATGATGGTTTTTCTGCCCAGTTAGACAGGGCGTTTCATTGCCCTGGATGCAGGGATCGCCTCCGAGAGGGCCCGTGATTGAAGCCAGGATAGTCATTCCTCCCGATAGGGACTTCTGCCAACATTGTCGGAACAAATCCCTTATGTTAGTATTATGAATTCTATAGACCATGCAGGCTTAGAGCTTTCAGGGGCACTCTCCCACTAAATGCAGAGAGGCTGTTAGAGACCCTAGTCAGGTAGGATCGAGAGGCTGAAGAAGGAGAGGAGAAAAAGGAGGGGGCGGGGGAGGGGATGGGAGGTCTAGGGGAGGAGGAAGAAGTGTGCATTTGAAGCCAACTATATTCCTTGGACTTTCTGGTTACAGGGACAATAAATTCCTTTTTATGCTTACATCCAAACATCCTGACCAACACAAATTAAGCCCAAATTAATTGAATTTTTTGATAGCTTTAATTTAAAAATCAAACTAAATACTCTAATGCACAACTAGAGCTTAAAACAAACATGTGGTGAATCACTCCATAAAGCAAAAATCTACTTTGTAACTTTTTAATGATCACTTTAGCTGCTTTTCTCTGAACCATCTCTCTTCTGTGTAGAGTTACTGAGGATACGCAATGTGGGCGAGGAGAGGCTGGGCAGAGTGAAAGGGTGGTGTCTTAACTTCCCCATTTCTTATTTTGCAGATGGAGTATTTTTACCTTTATGGTAACAATTTTGTTTTGTGTCCCTGATGACTTCCATGCCTGCCCTTAATCAGGCTTTCTCTAGTCCTGTCTGTGCTGGTTTTGGTATTTAAGCATAAGTACTTCATTATACCTTCTCCTTTTAAACCTCGTCTAGGTTTACCTTTTGAATTCTCTCATGTTTTCAGAAGCATCAGTAAACCCACTCTGTTGGAACTGTATACAGCCTGAAAACACAACCCTCCCATTTTCCAGACCATTGAATGTAATAGTCAAAACCCATGTGAGTCATGGAATCCTACCAGGACGCCTGGAAACCCATAGCACATCTTTCTGCAAACTAGAAAAAGGTGCTCTCAGGTGCCCTAAGGGAAGATGTGACACTGATCTTATGCACATGGAGCGGGGAGCAAGGGAAGGCTGGGTTTCAGACCCCTCTCACTGCCACAGCTGAGCCCATTAGTGATGTACGAAGACCCTTTAATCTTCTTGGGCTACGTGTGCATGGGCAAGGGTCTAGTTTGGCCAGTTGTTGGGCATATCATGGAGGATGAAGGCCAAATACTCAGGAAAACTTAGTAGCAGCCTAGTAAAATTTTAGTTAGAAGAAAATGTCACAGTTAAATATACTTGAATTTATGGAGGTAGGATACTGTATTTAAAAGTTTTTGAATTGGATGGAAATTGATTTTAATTCCACCTTGGCTGCTTAGTAGGTCACCTCACTGAAACTCCATTAAAAATCTGCAAAATAATGATAATACCACATTTCATAGACTCTAAATTGCATCAACTGTAAGATATAATCATCATTACAGAGGTTTTTAAAATATAAAAAATTTAAAATCAGATTATGAAAAAAGTAGACAGGTGGGATGTTTAACTGTATCCTGATTTAAAGTGTCAAGACTATAAAAACTGTGTATCTTAGAATATATGACACATGGTAATGCTCCCTTACAGCTAATGGCTCTTCTCTGTGAGGATTAAGTGAAATAACATATGTCAAGTTCTTGCCACGGCTCAGAGTCAATGTTCAATAAATGGTGGAGGCTGTTGTTGAAACTGGTGACTAATAGTAACAAAAGGATGTACTTGACTCAGGTCTTCATAATCTAGAAAAATGACCTGGCTGTTGTTTTTCCCCTGCTCCAGGATAAGATACCAGAAACCAACATGCACAAGTAGGTCTAGAAGTAAATCTCAGAGGAAGATTAAAGTACAGAAAATGTACAAAACTGAAAAATAGTCCTATTTATTCTGTTGATGGAGACCCAATCCGATTTCCCCAAATCCCAAATGTACAAGAGCAACATTTTTAAAAAGAGTATTGTTCAGATGGTGGGTTGGGATCCTTCTCTGGATTTGGGGTCGGAGAAAGGAAACTTTCCGAAAGTTTTGTCAGCTCTTTTAGTGTTTGTCTTTTTCCTTCATCTCCCACTCACAGCAACTTCTATGACATTTCCTGTGATTTTCAAAATGAACGTTGATTGGCTCACTCGTGAAAACCCTTCTGTGCAGCGCCCTGTGACGTTAGCTCTCATTTAGGCCTGGACGGGTCTGTGGAGGGTGAAGACGTGCCAAGAGGTGTCAGTCAAAGCCTTTCACCTGCCTCCAAAGCAGCTGGTTCCTGGACTGGTCTGGGAGTGGGACTCATTCCAGAAAACAGCCATTCATTGTTCTCTGTTGCCAAAGACAATGCCTCCAGTGGTAGAAAGAACTCTGATGGAGAAACACTGACGCCAGAATTCTGATGAGTGAACAATGTCCTGTTTTTTGCACTACCTCCAAAGCATTCTATTCCTTTTCCCACAGTTTGGGCTCAACAGCATTTCCAGAGACAGATAAATGGAATCAGGGTGTATATGAACATGTGCAAAACACCGCTGACATGATGAGAAGCTCTTGTGTGCAGAACAGGTAAACACAATGAAAATGACTCTCCTATGGAAACAAATATTCTATTTTTTTTATTCTTCCATCTCTGATCTAAACTTGTTTCAACATCAGGCTTGATCTAAATCAATAATGAACATAGAAGAACAAAAAGAAGTTTGTGGCAAGAGTTTATCTACCTAGTTTGGGGTGGTTTGTTAAAAGAAAAGCAAATAATATGGAAGTTTCAGATTTACTGACAATGGCATGTAAATATAGACATCATGTGATCACTGTCAAGTGGATAGCCTTCAGAATGAAACTCAAGTGGCAGCTCTAGATCACAATGACAGAGAAAAGACAAATTACCTGAGAAGACAGTGGCGACCTAAACTTTAAACATGTGGGCTGGTTGATCTGTAGTTCCCACATACAGTTTTCGTTTCCTCTCTGCAGGCCAATTACTCTTGCACTCCACTGCATCTCACTTCTGCCCAGGGGCCAGAGGCAGCGCGTGGCACAGTTTGGGAGTGAAGCTGAGTCATCATCCCATGCAGGTAATGATACATCCCCATCATGCTCTCACCTCCTGACCTTTAGATTCATGAAAATGTCACTTGATTTAATTTCTCCCTGGGAAGTACTAGCTAGTTCTGCTAGTTCTTCTAGTAAGGTCATAAATATCCTGAAAACAGTTCCTTCAAGGTTACCTTGGAAATTTTAAATATGTATATCAATTATACCTTATACCTCCTTACTCTTAACCTTGTGTCTGAGATGCAGTGATGGTGGGTTTGTTCAGTAACGGGGTTGAGTCTCAGTGAACCACTTACCTGGGCCTCCTCGGGTCAAGAGCACATTTGAAAGATGAGTGACTAGAACACCAGTGTTAGTCTGCTATTTGTACAAAATGAAGAGTGACATTGGCTTTATTAGTACCACTGAACTAGCTGCTTTCTTGTTAGCAGTGAATTTTGGAATCTCAACATTATTAGTCTCCAGAAAAAAAACACGGGTGTACTTGCCCAGGGCTTCTGCTAGCATATCTGCAATTACAGACATCCCCTGTGGTAGCTCATTTACAGCCTCACGGCCTCTGCCTCTGCCGTGCAGCCGCAGGGCAGCCTCCGACTCACCTGATCTCAAGAATGTGGCAAACTGGATCCATCAACACACATTACTGCACTGAAATTACGGAGAATCTAGGATGGTTTGTGACAACAACTAAAGGTCTCAGACTGAAAAGCTACGCATATTAGCATAGGTCATTGGTGCCTTCCATCAGTATTCTTCCATCAGTTTCATTAGTGTTGGAACAGTTTTATTTTGGTATAAAGCGTTAGATATTTTTAAAGAGCAAAAGCTTACACTACTTTTTTTTGTGTGTGTGGAGAAGCTATTTGTTTATTTATTTGAGAAGCAATTTATAAAAGTTATTTCCCTCTTACCTCCCCAGGAATAAAAACAGACCATTGGGTCTTTTGAGTCAGATAATGCTCACAGGTTGGCTGATCCACTGAAGCCTGCTTCCCTGTCTCCCTCCTGGTTGCCAGCCAGGTAGGTAGGTGAGCACTGACCTGCTGTCGGGTATCTGCTTTCCTGCCCCAATCAACTTCCTTATTGCCTTGGGTCACTGATCCTGAATCAGATAAGCTATGAATATTATCTCCAGAAAAATGCACACACTCTTAACCCCTAATTTTTTTAGGCAGCTTCAGGAGTTTTGGGCCCATGGCAAGAAAAGAGCTTTACATAGTGTTTTAAGAAACCAATTATATTAAAGAAGTTATTAAGAATTTAAAACTTTTTTTGGTACAGAAATATCTATGTGTTTTTATATAAATGCATTAAATAATCAGATCTAATGATGAGTCTAATAACTACTGTAATTTTGAAGTGCTGATGACTATAAAAGATATTTTACGATGTCTGCCAACTGTGCTGTGAAATGAAAATACCCGTGATTCCCACTGGTGACAGGTGCTGCTAGTTCTGCTGTGGTTTGCTGCTTACACTCATCACAAAAGCAGTGCTGAACTGCAGTGAGAGGTTAGTGCAAATGGAGGTGCATTTCACCCCACCCAAGACCCTGGACTTCGGGTTAAGATCCTCTAAGACAGTAGAGGTTCTTGGCCTGGTGCTGGGTATAGCCGTTCTGATTCAGGCCAATAAGGAGAATACAGAGCTCCCATTTGCTCAAATAAAACAACCAGAGGTTATCACGATTTTCAATATCTGTAGAAAACACCAAAAGGGACACTCAGAGTGGCTTTTGTCCCATCCTTTTTATGAAGGGAGGAAGAGGGGGACAAGGCGGACTCAGAGACTCAGCTGTGAGCAGGTTGGTAACTTCTGCCTTCCCTGCCACAGTGGCCAAGGCTCAAGGCATCCCCTCTGTGAGGGGATGGGGGATGGATCTCCATGTATCTTCTAGCTTGAAATGAAAGACACACTTTCCTCTTGCTTTAACAGAGATCCGTGGCATACTTCTGTTGAGTCTGCCTCTGGCTTTACTCTCACCTTTCTCAGGATGCTCACTTGAGCGGGGCAGCCCTGCTGAGCAGCCTGCATCCTGGGTAGACACACTGGCTCATTTTTGCTTCCTCCCATTGGTTTACTGAATGGCACCAAAAAGTGAGCACCTGTGCCAAAATGCTAAGTATAAGCGTTGGGAGGTGTAAGAGTGTTTCATAGCACTTGAAAAAAATGAATGTCACTGTAATCCTGTGGTGATGGTAAGCTGAGCTATTGCTGAAAGACACCTGGGGAAAGCTTTCTCATGGGGATGCTAAAGCTCAGGCCTGCATGGGGATGAAAGTTCAAGTTCTAGACAAAAGAAACTGCTTTTCCTGATGGTTGAAGGGAGGGATGACAAACTTCCAAGGAAAGGCACTCTGAAAGCACTTCCGTGGCAGGGCCCTCCGGGAGCCAAGGGGCATGGCTTTTGGGAAGCTCACCCTGACCTGTTTTCACCAGGAAAATGGTCCGTGAGAGAGGCTCACAGGCGATCGTTTGCTTACCAATTTTACTTCTAGCTTCATTTATATTTTCTCCCAGGGCCTTTGCTTCAGAAAATCTGGAGAAAAGAAAAAAAGAAATGAGAGTTTATTTTTTCTCTTCAACCTAAATTATGTTTTAAAAATGACAGATTTCTGAGAGTCCACTAAATTATTATAAAACTTTATTAAAAGACATAAAATGAAATCCAAATAAATGGAATATACTAGGTTTAAAATGAAGATAAATTTTGTATTAATCACTGGTGTGAATTTTTACGCCTCTACCCAGCGTAGAATTTGCATTCTCATATTTGCTAACTTACGACTTTCAAATTCTAGAGTGAAGCATGGCTGCACGCTTTCTGTCCTATGTGTGCTCCATGGCGTCAGGATCCTGTAGTTATAGTCAAAGACCACGTGCGTAGTGTAAATTAAGTAACTCTTTTTCTTATTACAAAGTCCTATGTCAGAAGGCAGCAAACTGTGGGTGGTCAGGAGACAAATCCAGCCCACCACCAGCTCCTGCAAAGGGCCTGTGTTGGAGCACAGCCACGTCCAATCCGCACACTGTCCGTCCATGGCTGCTCACCGGCTACGACAGCGGAGCCGGGGAGACTGGACACAGGCTGCGTGGCCGGCAAAGCTGAAAATGTTTACTATCTGACCCTTTACCGGGAACGTCTGCTGACTCCCATTACAGCTGATGTTAGCCACATTTTGAAAACATAAAAACAAGAAAAAATATCTCTAATAATCCCTCACCCAGAAAGAAGCACATTTTGAAATGTTTCCAGTCTTTTTTCGTCAGTTTTTTTATAAAGATCATGCCATATATATGGTTTTGTGCTTTGATTTTTTTTTTCATTTAGCATTATAACGCATTTCCCCGTGTCTTTATTTCTCCCCACTGGTTCTATACAATCTGAGAAAAACTTAAGAATACAAAGGAAGCATGCAATGTTAAAGAGACAGTGTGAACAATATTGGTAGCTTGTCTAGTGGAGAATCCGATGTCCTTTCGGGAAACTGAAGATACTCAAACGCTGCTCCCCAATTTCTATTAACCACCCTCTAAAAATGAACATTTTCATTTGATACAAATATACCCATTGAAAATAAGTGTGTAATTCAGAATGGTCTACTGTTTTTAGATTGCCTATGTGCCAGAAAATGTACTGTCAATAAAAAAATACCAGAGAGGTGGAGACAAAAGACTCTCTGGATCTGCACAGCAAAAATGAGTATCACTTCAACAGGTGATAATTCGTGGAGAAAGTCATGTCCTCAGAAACCAGTAGCACTGAAAGGTGGCAGGTCTGGTGGTGGGGGATAAGATGTATAGTTAGGCCCATTTTCCCTAGCATCACATTCAAGGATGAAAGGAGGAAAGTCGATCTGTTCAGGTGAGATGGCAGAAAACAGGTGGTGGAGGCTGTCCACATGGTGGGTTTTGTCCTTCAGTCCTGAGACACAGAAGGTGGTAAAAAAACCACGTTGATACCTTTGAATGAAATGTTGGATGAACAAAATAAGCAGCCTTCAAATTCCTCTTGTACTTGACATCAATGACATTGTTGAGTTTCTTCAGGCAGTCAGAGTCCAGGTGATTGTGTTCACTGGTCAGTGTGTGAAAACATACTACTACATAGTCCTCACAACAATGTGATCCATTAGATGGATAAAATATAAGAGAGCCTTGTCCATATCTACTCACATTATAGAAATGTTTCTTCCAATGACCACCATCACTGTGTGACCATAGTTATCAACACCTGTTTGGTATAAGGCTTTTAGAGAAGCAATATCAGAGAGACCTTCAGATCCTGCTTGACATAACCAGTGATTGTAACAGAATTCCTTTCAGCTCTGAAGTACTGGGGAGAGATCACATTCCCATTGTTCTTAAAGTGGGTCTGAGGCCCTGAGCCTTTTCCAGGGGTTTGTGAGGTAAAAATTATTTTCATAATACTACTAAGACATCCTATGCATTTTCCACCATGTGGACGTCTGCACCGATGGTGCAGCAGCAGCTGCTGGGTGAAACCGCTGCTGCCTTCGAAGGAGTCGAGGCAGAGGCCCCTGATGGGGCGAGAAGTCACAGTGTCCTTCACTTCTCTGATGCTGTGTCTGCAGGGCTGCCTCTGAGAACGGTGGCTGAAGGATCAGTCTTCTCTGCTCATCAATGTCTCCTTCCATCCCAGCAAAAGCATGAGAGCCAATGAAACAGAGATCAACTTCCAAGCCTTCATCCTCCTCTTCTTGGTCATCCTCACTGGGTTTCTTACTTATTCGAATCTGCTGCTCAGGCTCAGGGGCTAAGGCTCCTCTTCTGCAGTTCCAATATCTGCAGGTAGGTACAGCAGTGATAACCTGTCCTCCTTCAGGGACCTTGGGAAGTCCAGAGGTAGCAGCTTTTGGTAAGTAGCCTCTTCCAGTTCAGAGACTGCAAATACTACTTTTTCAGTGGTCTCCCCCATGAATCTCAAAGAATCTCCTTACAATGTGAAGTGCCATGTGTGCTGCATCCTCTATTGGATAACCTTGTTTTACAGAATTGTTGACACAGAATCCAACAGAAGAGATTGACTGCTCTTTTACCAGCTGAAGTACGTTTCTGTAGCAGCTGTGCAGGGAACTTGCAGCTGCTGTGTGGTAGCAGCCCTATACATTGGCCCCACTGTGTGAATGATGAACAGGGCAGCTAAACCAAATTCTTTTGTCAATTTGGCTTTACCCATCCAGCAACATTTAAGTTTCTGGAGTTCCTCCTTCAAATCAGACCCTGCAAGCATGAAGATACTTTCTTTTTCTTTTTACACCCCCTACTGGGGACCTGGCCCACAACCCAGGCATGTGCCCTGACTGGGAATGGAACCAGCGATCCTTTGGTTCTCGGGCCAGTGCTCAATCCACTGAGCCACACCAGCCAGGGCTGAAGACACTTTCTGACACAAGATTCTTATCTAGGATTTTCATTGCTGATATTCACAATGGCCATACAATTCGGTAATGCCACATCTTTCCTGAGGAAACAAAGAATCACTTTTCCATTGATATTCTTGCTATATAGAAAAGGTGATCTAATAGTGTCTGTTTCAGTTGCAGTATCAGGACCACTTAATTCATCTTCGCAAGAGTCAGCCCAGTTTGGTAGTGTGTCCATCCGCAGCCACAAGCTGGGAAGGTGCAGCCGAGGTGTCCATAAAAGGGGAACTTCAGCTTGTCTTCTCCCAAATTCCTCAACAAGTCAATTCACTGAGACACTAGCCCCTCTCTCCCCCGGATAAGCTGTCCCCAGCAGCACCTCGGGTGAGAAAAACCCAGCAGCCAGGGGGAGACGAGGAAGGCTCATTATTCCAGAGAACTGACAGAACTGGCCCCCACCGCCCGTCCCACCCCTCTGCCTGTATCCCTTGCTGAGGCCAAGTCTGGGTGCCTCCCCTCCCCATGTCTTTAGAAACTTCTCCATTATCTCTGACGGCTGTCTCCTTGGTGGCTGTTTACTAATGCTCCAGATGGTTATGCTGATGTTTACTTAATGATTCCTCTGTATTTTCCAACAAATATTGATGAGACATCGTGGAGAGCTATAGAAGTGGTGTAGGTTAAGGCCTACATGAGAAACATGCGGTCCAGGACCTTATGAAATATTAATTGCTTTCCCATCTTCTCTTTTCTTCCATGAAACTGAAGAGGTCACTGAAAATCTACAAAACAAATATATAACATATGGCTACAGTATATCATTGTGCTACTGGGGTGACACTGGCTGTGCCATTAGAGTGCTGGGGAGGGGCCTGTCCTCCAGTGAGTCAGGAAAGCTCATGTACAAGGTAGGACTGACCTGGATTTTATGGTACATAGAACTTTTTACAAAACTTTTATTATGGAAATTTCCAAATAGACACAAAATAGAAAAACAGAATGAACCTTCACATACCCACTATCATATGTCACTAATTGTCAACACTTAGCCAGTTTGATTTTAGTCATCTCCTCTCTCCCCATCCTCTCCCCACCTCTCAAATCTTTCTGGAACCCAGTAAAACCCAGATGCATTGTTTACCCATAACTGCTTTAGTTGCATAGGTTTTTGTTAGAGGAAGGAGAGAGAGGAGGGCATTTCAGGCAGGGGAACCATATGAGCAAAGGCCAGGGTGCCACGGCTGCTCTGTGCTTGATGGAAAGAAGTGTGAATTATGTCACTGCTATTTTCCAAATCTGTCTCCTTGGCCTGTGACTACAGACAGGGGAAGTTTCCAGTGAAGGGGACTAAATTTTCCCTCAATGTTAGGTTTCTTGGAACTCTACCCCTGGCTCTCTCATTAAGGGTATTCAGGCTCACCAAAGATTATGCATGTTCTCTCTTCAGTTAGGGCCTGTCACCTTCTTGAGAGGAGTGCAGTTTCTTTTGATGCCATGCAGATTGAATTTGGCTCAGTCTACATTCCTATGACATGCAGGTCACTGTGTTGGGCTCTGTGGGCTTACACTGGCTTTGTCTGCTGGGCAGCCATCATCCAAGGTTCTGTCCAGGCTGCTCAGAAGATGAGGACTCTTCATGTTTTGTTTCTGCCAAGTGGGGGGACTAGAACTGTTTGATGGCCACCCTGTCCATCACCAGTACCTAGGATTTCATAGGATTTGATAGTCCTTCATTGCTCAATGGATGATTCCTCTTCCTGCCAGATCTGTAGAGTGTGGAAACTAGATCATGGAAATGCGAGAGCAAGGCTGCAAAGCTGCTGGAATTCATGTCACCTCTGGAAGACAGCTGAGTGGAGCTAGAAGAGGAAGGTACTTTAGGCAGAACAGGCGGCCTCCACAGCAGCCCTGCTCAGAGAAGCCCTGACAGGCCTGGGACGAGGCCCCAGGCGACCACACCACCACCACGGCAGTGCCGGAGGCATGGCAGAGAAAGCTGCTTGGTGCTGTGGTCCATTCTCTCCACAGAGCTGCCCAGGTCTGGCAGACATGGTGGGGGACCCTGTGAGCTGTTCCAGCTTCCTCTCTGGAGCCAAGTGCCAAGCTAAAAAGGGCTTACCCACTGAAGAGGTGTGGCTGAGGGCTGTCCTGTCTCCATGAGACCATTTTCCCTTTACTGCGTAGTCGTCACCACTCCAGGACACCCCACCCACATGTGTTCCTAATCCCTAGTTGTCAAGACAAACTTTTTCTTAAGGAATCCCAGCCCTGAGGGAGATGAAAAGGGAAAGGAAGCTACCAAAGAGCTGAGAAAGAGGGTGACTACAAGGCTCCCATGCCCTCATTCTTCCTTGCCCACCCTGTGCCACAAGGACCCCAGGCTGAGTTCTGCTCATCCAGACTGTGCCAGGAGTCTTCGACTCCTGACCTTCTAAAAGATGCAAATTCCCATTATTGGTGTGGCTCAGGGAGCCAACCTGTGGCCAAGATGGGGAACCTGTGATGATTTTCCCTAGTGCACAGGCCTCCCTCCCTTTTGGGAACCACCCTGTCTGGTATCAAAAGCTGTAACCCCTGCCTAGGATAAGGCTGAGGGAACAACCTTGGATCTGTAAGCCAATAAGGAGACAAAAGCTTATCTCCCTGGCAGGAGCACCGCTTCTGCTCCTTTTACTTCACCTTGCTTGGACCCCAATGCTTGGTTGGTTAGCCAATGACAGGTAAGATTCCCCAAGGGGGGAACGACCTAAGACAGGCACGATCACAAGACAGGCTTCCAAGGAAGGACTTTGGGGGTTATGGCAAAAGGGGGTGATGGACCCTCACTCCTCGGCTTTGACAAAGCCTGAGTACTCATGGTCTGCAAGAAAATCTCCTTATCTCTTGGTTGCCTTAGTTCCCTTGCTCCACCTAAGCCTGAAACAATGAGAGAGGGTGGTGCAGCCCTGTGCTGAAAAGGGCAGGTTCCCTGGGTGGTCAGGCCTAAGAAAGAATATGTAAAATCTTGTGAAACCTGCTTTGTTTAGAATGCTCTCAATTGAATGAGAAGGGTCCAAGGAGGAAGTAAGTTTGTTCCTCAAAGTCTTTTACAGCTTTTTGGCCCGGACTCAAAATAGGCCCTCAGACTTCCTTGTTGTCTATTGTTTGATCCTTTCTTCCTGGCAATGAGTAATGAGCTTTACCTGGATTCTTATGCAAATGAACCCAATAAAAGCCTGCTCAGGCGAGAGGACGGGGCGCTCTCCCCTAGGGAGGGTGGCCTGGTTCTTCTCACTAGAGAGAGTGGCCATTCCATTCCTACTTCCCCACAGGACCTGGTTGTCTCTGTGTATGTTTTTCTCATGTGTCAACAAGCCATCCACAGCGTTCCATGGTCACTGCCGGTCGGTGGCCGAGACACCTCCCCCTACTGACCCCAACAAATGCCCTAAGCTGCTGCTCACTGCTGAGAAGGCCCTTGTGGAGGGCCAGGTAGAAGGCTCTGGGACTCAGCCAGAACCTTCTGTGAGTGCCTTGGGTCTCACTGCTGGGGCCAAACTGTTCCCATCAGGGAGCCCCAGGCTGTGTGCTCACGCTGGAGAGTACAGTGCTGCTGGGGACATGTCCAGTGTGGGGCTGGCAGGCTGTCCCACTCACCAAACAGAAACATCTCTACCTTGGGGTGAGTCCTGGGTTTGGAATGGAGAAGGAATGCAGTGTCTGGTTGTTCTTTCACACCTGGCTTCCCATGACATCCAGTCTTCACAGATCCAATTGCATTCACTTCGTGCCTGGCACCACACTGGCCAAAGTTCCCAGAGTGCAATTCTCTTCCACTGGCTTCTGTGTCACACCACTTGGCTCTCCCCAGCTGCTCTGTCTCTCCTTTGCTGGGTCTTCTTCTGTAGGTTTCATCCTAACCCTGTCCTCATGCTAGTGCTTCATTTGTAACCTCTACCTCAGCTCTGCATTATTTCCTGACCCTCATCCAGCTGCTTACTGGATGCCCTGCAAATAATTACAATTCATTGTTTCCACAGTAGAACTGATTGCCTTCCCTAAAGATTTCCCCCTTTCTCCCATCTTTTTTCATTTCATTGCAGGGCACCAGTATGCACCCATGTGCTCATGCCAATAACCTGCACACCATCCTTTGCTCCTGTCTCCATTAGTCCCTCCACTCAATCCTGGAGTCTCATCTATTCTCCACACTCAGTATCTATCATAACATTCCAGTTAGTTTTGTTCTACTTGGCCTTGTAGAAGAAGCTATCATCTCTTTCCCAGATTGCTCTAATGACTGCTTGTTGGGTTCCCTGCATTCTTGTCTTTCCACGTTTTAGCCTGAGTGAGCCCTTATCTTAAAAGCAAACCTGATCCTGTTATTCTCCTGCTTAAAACTCTTCAAACAGGGACATCAGGACATAGCTCAGATTCCTTAACATGGCAAGGCAGACTCCTCCAGCTCTGGCTCCTGCCGATTTCCCCAGATCTTCCCTGGCATACACACCTCTCTCCTTCCAGGAGGCCTGAATTGTTTTCAGTTCAGAGTTCACATTTTCTTGCTATTCCCTTTGCTAGGACCCTGTTTTCTTGATCTGGCTAATTTCTACTGAACACTGCAGTTCCAGCCAAGATGCCTCTTCCTGTGGACAGTGCTCCAGGACCATATAAGTCTGCAGTAGGTGTCACCTCTGAGCACTCCAAACTTCTGTCACCACAGGCAGATAGTGCACTGTATTGGGATTGCTTGTTCACTTGTTTGTTTCCCTTTTGATATCCTAAATGTCGTGAGGATAGTGACCACATCTGTTTAATTCACTCTTATATCCCCAGAGCTTAGAACAGGGGCTCATACTTAGTAAGAATTCCATAAATTCTATAGAGTAAAAGCAGGGGAACATGAGTGAGCAACATTTGTGATGTGGGGGCACAGGACTGGGAGTCAGACACTGGGTTCCAACAACCATTCTCCCTCTTAGCAGCTGGATCTCAGAGTCCTCATTTGTAGATGAGAATGAGACACCTCTCAGGGCCAGGATGATGTGAAAAGTTCGTGTGCAAGCGTGCTTTGGGATTGTGAATCATGACTACTACCTGCCCCTGTAGGAACCCCAGGGGTGGGGTTGCCTGTTGGAAGCAGTAACCACAGACAAAAGTAGATGATCATCGTCTTGGCAGCAAACCAATGATGGGATCCTTGCAAGTCAATGGTCAAGGACATCCAACACAGTTTCAGTTTCTCATCCTCAAAGGGAACACAAAGGATAGAGGGATTGAGTTAGAAACTCATGCAACTTCCAGGGCCAGCCCCTGGCAGAATCCCATCCTGCCTTAGTGTATATCTGGCAGAGATAGACGTCATCACCGGGGGAGCAGCTCAGAAGGCCTGATGAAGAGCCACAGACAGTTTACTGGGGGCCTGTGCAGTGGCTGCGTTAACTCAGGGCCACAGAGGAGCTCGTGTGCAAAGCCACTTGTGCTCCAAGGGCCTCTGCAGTCGTATTCTTTGTCCTGTCAGCTTGGACAGTTTCTCTAGGCCAGTAGAGCAAACACATCATTGGAAGGCAAGGGGGCTCCTACAACATCTTTCCTAGTATTTTTGTCTAGGGTGATGAACTTACTATATTGATTATTTGTAGAGTGAATATTTAATTCTTTTCCCTGTCAGAGAGGAAGAGAGAAGACTGGGCCTGTACTATGCCATTGCCTTCTCTGTAGACCTGTCCCTGACATGGTACCTTGGTGCCTCTGCTATATTGCAATGAAAATGCACCTTTCATTTCCCTTACACTTTTAGAAATAGGATATTACTGTTCTATTGCATCTCACTTCTGCCTCAAGATGGCTGTCGTCTCGTTACCTGTTGAGAAGTTCCCTCCCTGACTCTCAAGAAGTCTGTTGCTCCATTGTCCTACTTCTAGAAAGATAAAGCACAATAAAGCAGTTTTCTTGACTGCTAAGATTTCCCAAAGTCAATTTCAAATTGTCATTCTGAAGCAAAACAGTGATTTGAGTATAATTTTTGAGGCCAGCACTGTCTTAATAACTATAGGGCGACTGAGAAGATTCTAATCTAATCTCTGCTCTCAGAGCCTATAATTCTAGTTCAGGAGACAGGTGTAAATGCAAAAAAACAAATGAAAAAATAATAAAGGTTAAAATTGAAGTCTAAAAGGAATCAGAGAACTCCTATTTGTCACGTACATTATTTCCAGATGGTGCTATGAGATTTGTTGGGTTTAGAGTGCATGTCTGAAGGATCCAGCTGAGTAAAGGGAAGCTTTTCTTGGTGTAATTCATGTTATCAAGGACTTCTTTCCAACTGCAGTCAATCTCCCTGTTTTTTCTTCCTTTGTTATTTAATGGCACTCTTTGAGTGACAGATTCAGTTTGTATGAAAGATCTGGCACAAAAGAGTTAGCTGTGTGGTGCTGGGCACATGGGGTTTCCAGACTCTCTTCACATTATTATACCCTGTGAGGATGAGTCATGACTGAAAATGCAGCGATTTTCAATCACAGTTGTCTTGTACTGAAAAATCGGCTCTAATTCAGTGAAGGGCAAACATCCTATTAACGTGCCAACATCTTTGTTGTAACAGGCAGGCTTTCCCCAACTGGAAGCCAGAGCTGGGAGAAGCTAGAAACTGCCTGTGAGGGCAGCAAAGGGTGCAGGTAAGAAGGGGAAGAAAACCCTTCTATTAAGTAACGCAGACAGGTAAGCCACTGATCATCCCCTCCTACAACTCTAAATCAACTTTTACACTATTGGGGAGCTGGGGGAATCAAAAGGGATCCCTATATTTGGTCTAGAACTTGATTACCACGGGTTAGAGAGGCTGAGCTGGCCCAAGGCTCAGGTGTGGAGGCAATTAATTCTGAGGTCTCTTTCATGGACTTTGCCAACATGACGTCACAACACTAGAACCAATGACAAGAGTTATTTGATATGGAAGTAGGGATAAAATGGCAAGCCAGGCCACTATGTCCTAGTTGTTGGGGACTATTACAAAAGTAGACTAGGTAGTCAGTAGAGTTAGGGGATAGTTTAATGCCATCCTGAGGAAACTCCACTGGTGCATATCTGTATTCCTAAGACTAGCTAGTCTGCCCAGAGATGGTCCCTACAATGCTCCTGATCTCTGGAGGGAATGGGAGGGAATGGGAGCAAACATGTGGAGGGAATCAGGGTTATGGTGGACCAGTTCCTAAAGTAAGGGCGGCATGGAGGTCATCCCTATAAGCAAGTGTGGGACCTCATTTTGGTGCCTTCTGTGTAGGAACACTGGTTCACAGTTATCTGTTTTCATATAAAAACATTTTCTTTAGTCCTCTTCTTTAAGCAGGCATGAGCATGTCATATATAATAATTGAATACATTTCATGAATGCAAATAAAAGCTCCCTCCCTGAGAAAGCGGTAGATCATATGTTAAACTCCCCAGTACCAAATATCCCTTTAATGATCATTTATTACAGTAACTTCAAACAGATGTGACATGTTTTTAAAAATGTGGGCAGGTCTCCCAACTTTTCATTTGACTTAAAAAGACTGATTTACTGCTGGGAAAAGCTCCTTCCAGAGGAAAGCTTTGTGTGAGTTTCATTAATTCCTTTGCTCAATGGCCTTGGGGAAGATGGGACCACCAGTATTACCAGCCCATCCCGCGTGATTTACATGTATTTAAAACCTAAAAGCACATTTGTCACATGGGTTGTCAGAACTCTACTAGAGTTTAGTGAGCTCTGTGGTAGGAGGCTTCAAAAGACAACATCTTCATCTCTGTCTCTCCCCCACCCCACCCCACCCCACCCCCTGCTGGAAACAGACCTAGCTAGACCCGAGGGTACAAACCAGGCCTGGGAAACATGCATGCTAATTTTAGAATAAAAGAGATGAAGTAGTATGTCTTTTTAGGCCAATGGTTCTTAAGCTTGAGTGTGCAAGAGAATCTCCTGGTAACTGGTTTAACCTGTGGAGGTTTTGAGATCCTATCTCAGAGCTTCTGGATCCCAAGGCCTCTGGACGCTGCCTAGGGAGAGATTTTCAAACCTGGTTGCATGTTAGAGCCTTTAAACAAATGGATGCTCAGGCTTTATCTAATTGAGTTAGATTGTCTGGGGAGGCAGGCCATGGTGTTGGCAGCTTTCACAAGCTCCATGGAGCCTGGTTATAGGCACTGGTGTGAGCAATGACACCTCAGACAGGGCCACAGCTAAGGGCTCTTTGGAAGTTGTCACTGGATAAAGCAGCTGCCATCTAGCTTGACATGCTTACCTGCAGACAAAGTATCCTGCTTCAACACATCCCACTGACTCTACTAAGAATACATGACCTACAGCATGGAGAGGCCATGGACGGTTTGTGAAACCCCTGATTTATATACCAAAATGTGTGTGGATATGCATGTGTCCGTCTTTCTAGGGAGCGGGCTCTCAGCCTTCAGCTTCACTTCATTTTCCACTCCCATCGTGTGTTTTCTTTGTCTATTTACTCACTCATATCCCTGAGTCTTGGTCCTATTACGTTTCCCCACAGAGGTAACCATTCTTATGGTTAAAGTATGCTAAAGGGTATCTTTTTGTTTGACTATTTGACTGTTTGACTATTCACACGTTTGTGTGTGTGAATATATTTGTAATTTACATAAAGTGTGTGTTCTTGGGACAATCCTTGGTAGGACATTAATCCATTGCTCCCACAGGCTGCGTCTGGCCCCATGGGAGCTCTCCCAGTGTTTCACCTGTCCACTTCCCCAGGGATGGGCACCCAGAAGGTTTCCAAACCCCTTTGGCCACCCACAGAGCTGCGGAGGGCATCTTCATATATGTCTCCTTCTGAGCCATGAGAAATTCTTGGGAGATACACCCGGGAGAGGAGTTGCTGGGTCACTGGGGTGCATATGCTTCTGTGGACTAAGAAGGGCTGCACTGTGCTCCAGACGACCGCTCCTGGTTACACTCCTGTCACCCTCACTGCATTCGTGTTGATGTAAGGTCCCACCAGCCTCCCCACCAACCTCTCCACCATCCTCCCCACCAAGTATAAAAGCTGTTGGTTAAGGTGGAAACTGGGCCCTCCAAGCTGATCGCCGTTCCTTTTTGTTTTCCCAGTCTGCCTTCTTTCCCACTCCCCGTGGCAGCTGTACTGAACCTTCATTACCATCTGCACAGAGAAATAGAGGTCACGTTTAATTTTCTCCTTCTGCTTGTAAGGGCATTGATGTCAGCCACATCTTGCTTTGCTGTTCTATTCAGGCCTCCTCCCAGGCCCGGCGGTCCTGACTGTGATTCCCTCTGACCCACTCCCAACTCCCAGAAGCCTTGCTGTGGCAGTCTTTCCCTTGCTTCTCTCTTGATCTCTCACTTGTCCCTGGTTTGCTTCTGTGGTCTACAGTCTTGGCTGAGTCTCGGAAACAGACTCCCCTTCTCCTTAAGCTACCTCCCCTTTTCTCATAGAAATGTTTTTATCTATAATAAACCTTTGAACACATTGTTTGCTCAGTTTCTTCTGACTTGCTTTGTCATTCTTGACACTCCAATCCCGGTTCCTCTAGGTGCCAAGTCCATGTGAGCTTCCAGCTCCACCTGCTGATCTCTTGGTAGCATCTGCCACCACTGATAACGTGCAGCTTCTTGGAGCAGTATCCCCTCTCAGCTGTCAGGACAGTGTTTTCTCCTGGTTCTCCCTCTTCTTTTCTCTCTGATTCTTCTCAGGCCCTGCCGTGGCCTCCTCTTCCTCCCCCTGTCCTTCAGAGCTTCCCCTTGTTGTTTTCCTGAGAGAGCTAATCTACTTCTCATGCATTCTTGAATTGTCATCTACAAGCATAGCTCTCAATCCTGGATCTCATTTTAACTCAACAAATAGTTTTTGAAAATATACTGTATGTAGAGATCCAGAGTCACACGTGACATAAAAGAGTTCACAGTCTAGAACTCTCTTCCGAAACCCATACACGTGAAAGTCATTCTGTTTGCAATGGTTTGAGGTATGTACCTAATTCACGGGTTACCTGACATAAAGTGTAAGTTTATTCTAAAGGACTCATAACACAGCCTGGCTCCACAGTGTCAGGAGATGATGCTGCCTGCTCTGCTTCTGGCCTGGAGAATGCCCCTAAGGCTTGTGGGTAACGTGATGTGCATGTGTGCACTTTCTATGAAGTCGTGCAGGACCACCCTCTAGGACATCTTTTTTCCCTGCCTTTGGAATAGTGGATATTGATAGAGTCTCAAGCTAATGAGAATAAATGTACAATGTGAGTCTTGTGTAGAAAGTTAGTGCTGCCAGTCAAAGCCCCTGACATTACTTACCCAGCAGTACTAGGATGATGATACTTACACACCTGAAAGAGAATGGTACCAGGCTGGATGTAATTCACTGTGAAACTGAGTACAGGTCATGCCTTCCTTTCAGGAGTCAGGTTGGGCAGTTTAGAGAGGAAGCAAGATTCCTCTTGCTGGTCTGGCTAAGCCTTGGAGGACCAGTGAGTCCCTAACCAGTCTTACCTCTGTTTCAGAATCTGCTTGTTGTCTTCGATGGTAATGCTGTCAGCGTGGTCCCTCTTGAAGATTTCAAAAGCCTCCTGGCGTCCTAATGACATCTCCTCTCTTATCCCTGTTGGAGACACAGGGAAAAGGCCTCAGTCACAGCATCAGGATCCCATTAATTGCACTGTCACTTTACTCAGACCACAAAGCCAGCCATGGCTCCAGGAGGCTCACAGCAGAGAGGGTCTGACCAGACAGGTGGCCCCAGGCTCTTCCAGCTGGCTGCCAACCAGGAGGAGGTCGTTCCAGCAACAGTCACACCCACTGCACACTGTGGGGCTGTGCCTGCACATCCATGTGACTTGTGGGGGGTGGGGTTTGGAATGTCTGGTCAAAGGAAATGAAAACCAGAGTGCCAAGCCCTCAATTGCCAGGAACATCTGCAAATGCACTTTCTGCCATCACTTAGTGCCATATTTCTCCCTGTTTTCCTGTTATTCCCCATTTTGGTTTTCTGTTAAATTTCACCCTGAATTTCCAGGCATTTAGTTTAAAAAAGTATAATTCAGACTGAAAGATTTAGAATCTAGACAATTCTGCCATTTGTCTCCATAGAACAACTTATCTTTGTTTCCTGGAGCTAAACAAGGGACCTCCGGTCTTACTCAGGACTTAGCTTCTCAGTTGCAGGACCCACAAGCGGACGGAGGTGGAGGTCCCTAGTTCGTGTCTGACTTCAACATCCTGTATCACTATTGCCACTACAGACTAACCTTCACTACTCGGTTCTGCTCAGGGGCCAACTGAAACCCAGCGTCAGAAGGGCCAAGGCCCTTGGAGAATGAAGCTGACATTCCTGCACTGAGGCTCTCTTCCTTACGCCTCCCAGGGTGAGGGTTAATGCAGGTGTATGCTTAGGGCTCCCCAGGTGAGAGCTGAATTCAGCTAGATTTTGGATGATTCACAATCATTTTTATGACTCTGCCCTTAGTTCCTTCATCCATGTGCTCTTTGTTCATTTAACTCTACTTATCTTTCCAGCCCTGGCTGAGTATTACCACCTCCCTGAAGCTTTTCCTGAGGCCCAGACAGAATAAATCCTCTCTCCACTAAGTACCTATCGATACTTCTGTAACATGCACAGCCATAGACACTGTCACTTTACATGACAGCTCTTTCTGGTGAAACACAAGTTTCTCTGGGGGTAAAGAGTATATTTTTTTGGTGAATCCTTGGTGTCTTGTTTTATGACTGGTATTTAGAATGTGCTCAACATATGTCTATTAAATGAGTCAGGTCCAGAATGAACTGGGGTGATGATGAGTTTCTCTCTTATTGCCATAGGAACACAGTCCAGGGCTACAGGGGTTTACCCTGAGGCCTAGGGCACCAGAGATGCATTCATATGAGCCACATAACACGTCTCCTGCCTGGAAAAAACCCACAGAGTCCCATAACCTAGCCTCAGGGGGAGGAACTGGACCAGCCCATCTGACACCAATTTAGTGATTACTGTTGATAAAAATAGCACCAAAAAGAATGTCTGAATGGTGAGGCACACAAAGACACCCCACCCTTTTCCATCAGAAGCAAATGGGCACAGCTCAGTTCTGTCTCCACATCTGCCCTGCACACTGCAGAACTGGGGCAGGGGGGCCTGGAACTGGTCTGTGAGAGACTTGGACAGATGAGCCCTGATGCACAAGAGACATTAACCAGGAGCTGAGGGACATGCTCCATACCTCTCCCCTGCCCCTGGTCTGTGCTCATTTTAACATGTACAATATGATTTCCACTGGATAATAGAATAACAGAAGGTAGAGTGAACGAGTCTCTTGGAATAGAATTGGGGAAGAGAGAAACTGCATAGAGACCACATTGGAGTCTGCCTGTGGGATCCCCAAATTGCCTCCCACAGAGGAGATGAGAAGGCTCTCACCAACCAGTGGTGGCAGGGGTGGGAGGATGGGATGGAAGCTCTAAAAGCTGCACTGAAGGAGAGGGTTCATGGCCTTTCCTCTCCCAGGCTCTGCTTTCTTGTAGAGCTGATAGTCAGAATGGACAGTTGTGCGGGAAGGACATGTGGAGGTTTGTCAGTGCCCATGACACTGTTACAGCAGTAAGTCCTGGATGAACTTAGAGTCAGCTGAACTTCCACTGGATCTTCCCTAAGGTAGGGAGAGGCCTGGGAAGTGGGAGCAGAAATGGCATGGGGTGGACAGAAGAGACAATCCCAGGAAGGTAGGTTGGGATCATTTTGCACAGGATCTGGAAGGTCTTGCTAAGAAATTTGGTGGCAGTGTGATATCATACACAAGTCACCAATTTTCAAAGACTTGAAATATAAAGAAGTGCACATTATGGGGAAGTTACACTGGAAGTGTTTAGTATTTTTGGTGATTTGAAAAGCACTGGGGTCCTGCAGTTCTACTGGCTTATCATCAGTGACATGGTATTGGTTTTCCTCCTGTCACAATGGAGACATATTCTGGAGTTGGGGTTTGATGGTGGTGACCTCAGGTGGATAAACAGTGTGATGGCCATCATCCTGGCAATAAGCATCCTAAGTGTTTCCTCAGGAAGGCCAAGGTGAGATGGCTGCTGATGCCCATAGTCTGAGAGCAAAGAGGCACAGTAATTCCTGAAAGCCTAGAGGGACTTCACAGCTGCCTTGTGGAGGAGACCGAGAGTCCTCAGACAGGGAAGCTGAAAGGTGAGACCCCAGCCTCCATCTCAGGTCTACTCTTGTCCACCCCTTTCTGCTTGTTTAGAGCCCACATCCAGCTCTTTTTGAGTTGTACTAACAGATCAGGTTCCACTCCAGTTTGGGGTCACCCATGGAGGTAATGAATTCCTTTTTATTTACTGAAGAGCTGTCTCCACCTCATTTTCCCTCTCAGGATTTAGAAAACAGCTCTTCCTCACATGTCAAGCTCTCGCACACATAGTATGCGGTGGAAAGAGCAGGGCCGTGGAGCACAGGAGTGACTGACAGTTCACCCTGCTAATGAGATAATGAGCCTATCTCTCACTTTAAATCAAAAGCTAGCAGTGATTAAGCTTACTGGGGAAAGCATGTTGAAAGCCAAGATAGGCCAAAATCTAGGCCTTTTGTGCCAAACAATTAGCCAAGTTGTGAATGCAGAGGAAAAGTTCTTGAAGGAAATTAAAAGTGCTTACCATTGAACACATGAATGGTAAGAAAGTGCAACAGCCTTACTGCCGATATGGAGAAAGTTTCAGTGGTCTGGATAAGATCAGTCCAGCCACGATATCCCCTTAAGCCAAAGCCTAATCCAGAGCAAGTCCCTAAATTTCTTTAATTCTATGAAGGCTGAGAGAGGTGAGGAAGCTGCAGAAGAAAAGTGTGAAGCTAGCAGAGGTTGATTTAAGAGAAGAATCTATCTCTATGAAATAAAAGTACAAGGACAAGTAGTAAGCGATGATGTAGAAGCTGTAGCAGAATTATCTAGAATATCTAGCTAAGATAATTAATGAAAGTGGCTACACTAAACAACAGATTTTCAATGCAGACCAAACAGCCTTTTATTGGAAGAAGACGCCATCTATGGCTTTCACAGCTAGAGAGAATACCTGCCTCAAAACTTCAAAGGACAGGCAGACGTACCTGTTAGAGGCTAATGCAGCTGGTGAGTTTAAGTTGAAGCAGGTGCCCAATTTACCATTCTGATAATTCTAGGGCTCTTAAAATTATCTAAATCTACTCAGCTTGTGCTCTATAAATGGAACAACAAAGTCTGGATGACAGAGCATCTGTTTACAAGATGATTTACTGAAAATTAAGCCCACTGTTGAGACCTAGTACTCAGAAAAAAAGATTCTTTCCAAAATATTACTGCTCATGCCCTGACCTGTGTGGCTCAGTTGGTTGGGTATCGTACCACAAAATGAAAAGGTCGCTGGTTTGATTCCCTGTCAGGGCACATGCTTGGGTTGAGGGCTGGTTCCTAGTTGGGGTGCATGCAAGAGGCAACCAATTGATGTTTCTCTCACACATTGATATTTCTCTCCCTCTCTTTCTTCCTCCCCTCCCCTCTCTCTAAACATAAATGAAAAAAATATTACTGCCAATTGACAATACATTTAGTTACTCCAGATCTCTGATGGAGATATACAACAAGATTAATGTTGTTTTTATGTCCGTTAACACAACTTCCATTCTATAGCCCATGGACCAGAGAGTAATTTTGACTTTCAAGTCTTCTTATTTAATAAGTACATTTCATAAAGCTATAGCTGCTGTAGATAGTAATTCCTCTGATGGATCTGAGCAAAGTAAATGGAAAACCTTCTAGAAAGAATTTGTCATTCCAGGTGCCAATACAAACATTTATGATTCATGGGAAGAGGTCAAAATATCAACACTAACAGGAGTTTTGAAGACATTGATGCCAGCCCTCATGGATCACTTCGAGGGATTTAACACTTCATTGGGAGAAGTAATTGCAGATGTGGAGGAAACAGCAGAGAACTAGAATTAGAAGTAGAGCCTGAAGATGCAGCTTCAGATTGCTGCAATTGTGTGATAAAGCTTTTAATGGACGGGGAGTTGCTTTTTATGAATGAGCAAAGAAAGGGGTTTCTTGAGATAGAATCTTCTCTTGGTGAAGAGGCTGTGAAGATTGTTGAAATGATGATAAAATATTTAGCGTATTACAAAACTTAGTTGAAAAAGCAGTGGTAGGGTTTGAGATGATTGGCTCAAATTTTGAAAAAGTTCTACTGTGGGTAAAATGCTGTCAAAGAGCATCGCATGCTACAGAGAAATTGTTCATGAAACGAAGACTCAATCAATGGGCAAATGTCGTTATTGTCTCATTTTAAGAATTTAAGAAATTTCCACAGCCTCCCCTAACCTCATCAAACACTGCCCGGATAACCAGCAGCCATCAACTCTGAGGCAAGATCCTCTACCAGCAACAAGGTTATGACTCACTAAAGACTCGGATGATTAGCATTTTTTAGCAATAAAGTATTTTTAAATTAAAGTATGTACATTATTTTTTAGACATAATGCTATTATAAGAAAAACTTTTTATATACGCTGAGAAAACAAAAATATTTGTGTGGCCTGCTTTTTTTCTGATATTCACTTTATTGCAGTTACCTACAGTATCTCCAAGGTATGCCTGAATTAACTTACTTAAACTTCTCCATGATCCCTGGTCATAATTTCATTTTACAGATGAGGAAGCTGAGACTCAATTAAGAAATGATTATAGGGGTAAAAACTGCCCAGTTCTGCTCTCAGATCAGTTTTCCCAGGGAAAGTACGCATGATTGGGTGGAGGGGGGCAGGGAAAGGTAGTAGACTTCAAAATGACATGGCAGTAGTGGATTTAACCATGAAATTGTGCTCTTGTGAATGCCTATCTTGTCCAAATCTTTGAGTTTTCTTTGTAGTGTCACAGGAAAAAAAGAACCTTGAGTTTTGTATACCACTTGCATCATTCACTTCATTTATTCATATGTTCTAAAACTGTTTCTGGAATTTATAAGCTCAGTAAGGGCAGAAATTTTTGTCAAGTTTTGTCTGCTGCAAAGATTCTAGCATGTGGATAGTACCTGGCACATAGGAAGAACTCCGTCAAATGTCTTTTGGAAGAATGGATAAATATTTTAAAGGCTTATTGTTTTTCTTTCCGATACAGCCTATTATGACTTTATAGGGGAAGTGAAGCATGTCTCTATTGCCCCCCCCGCCTCTGCCACCATGCTCCTAGGCAGGCTCATCCCTCACCTAGTGTGATTTTACAAATGCAACACCGTTTTCTCTGCGCTACATGTCACCATGCTTCAGAGCCAACCATTAGAGATGAATGCCAAATATTTGCAATCATAAAAATGCAAATATTTTTGAAAACATCACTATTTTAGGGAGAGCAAAGAAAAACCCCCGATTTGCTGACAGTGAGCTAATAGCTCCTGCAAAGATGGGAGACATAAGATGGTGTCTCAGGTTGGTGCCAGAATCAGCGGGATCTGAGCTCGAAAGGGAAGATAAATTGTACCTTCTTGCCAACTTTGTTTAGTCTGATGGATTCAGCTGCTCTCTAAAGTGTAGGCTCCGAAGAGCTCTGACTCCCATTCCCATTCCCATTTTTAGCTCTTAGCTGTTTTCTTTTTGTGAATTTGAATCACAGGACCTAGTGTCAAGTCCCAGAAAATATAGATGACTCAAAGAAGCCCGCTGGCTTGCTGAGTCACAGGACTGTTTAAAACCTAAAGGAGAGCAAATAAAGCATCATAGGATGGTATAACATTTCAAACAAAATAAAGCAAAACAAAAAGAAAAAGGCCCAAACACATCCAGAGACCCTGAAAGGAGAGGAGTTTCTCAGCCTAAGTCCCCAAAACATGACTTTGTGATTCTGGGCTGTGAACTGAATGGAAAACACTTCCAAGTCCTAAGGGTGCCCCCTTCTTGATTCTGATACCTATTAAGGAGCACTCAGGTAGAAATGACAGTCAACAGGTACTCTCCCTATTAGCCTTGAATTGGATTTCTGAAAATGTTAGGCAGCCAAAGTTCTGGGCCCTGGTGCCTGTGCATTTCTTAATGCTTTCCCTTTTTTGCCAGCCTGAAATTTGGTTTCTTATTTTGCTAAAGAATCAGTACTTTTGTAAGCAGTCCCCACTCCTAACACAGGGTCCCATGGAAACCAAATGGAAAGGAAAAACATCGGAAGTAGAGAGTTAATGCTGTTGCCTCTGGGCCTGCTGTCTGATTTCCTTTAGTCAAGGGCACGTGGGCCAGAGCTCATTTTCCTGGCTGCTCCCAAACAACCTACTGCTGCTGAAGTTATTGCTTAAAAATTGACAAAAGTAAAATAATGGGGAGTTATGTTATTCATGCTGAAAAAATGATTTCTTAGGGCCAAAAAATATTTTCCTTGGGAAAGACATTTATTCACATTGCTGCCTCTGACCAAACAAGGAAGGGGAGAAGAGACGACCAAGGGGGAATGAAGGAAAGGGAGAGATGGGGTGGATTCCCAAGGCAGAGGGGCTTTTGGGCATATTGTTTGAGGCTAAAAGCATGAGAAGGCTCAGAAGTGGCTGGGGACACTTAGGGCTGATTCTGGGCAGAAGCTAGATGTGGGGAGGTGATTATAGTATCAGGGCTTGGTAGCAGAAGCTTTCGAATGGAAGGTAAGGGAATGATATAGTGACGTGATAAGTATATACAGTATGTAGGACATAGATGTGTACTACATCATGGGAAGCAACAGGCAGGGATGGAATGGTTTTTGTATGCTACATTATATAAGGTTCTATAGGCACTGAGAGTTCTCAGTAAATGTCAACTTTGTGAAATATACAAAAATATCCTCAGATAAATATAGTTAGAAGAGAAGTCCATCCTTTAGTGTGTGGAGAGGTTAGAATGAATGGCCCAATGGGATGGAGATGAAGGAAGAATTTAGATGAGAGAAAGGGATAATCTATCAAGGCAGTGCAAAACAGAAGGGTCAGGAGGGCTATGAGAACCAAAGGAAAGGTCAGTGGTCCAGCACCCTTGGGAATAAGGCTGGGAACAAGGATGTCCCAGGGGAAGTGTTGGCTGCAACAGAAACTCTGGGATGAAGGGTGAGTCAGCAGCTTCTAGCATGGAGAGCAAAGGGTCTGTTGATGCCGAACTGAATAAATCTGTGAGATGGGGAAGTGCTTCAGGATCTTATAAAGAGAAATGGACTATCTCCCAGAAAAATCAGAAAGCACGTCTGAGACATCGCCTTTACCGTCTCCCCCCCATGGTGGGGAGGATGCTGTCATCTAGGAAGAAGGAGGTTTTAGAAGTCACATGAAGGAAAGGCACATACCTAGTCCGTGTTCCCACTTTCCTCCCTCACACTGATGGAGGACATTGCTGATTGATCACAGCATCCTTTGCTAGGGAAACAAATGATAGCACCAGAGTTTCTAGCACAGTTTTTCAGGCAGCCTCTCCCAGTCAGCAGTCCCTGGCCTGGAAGCACTCCCTTTACTAGATGGCTTCCAGATTACTACCCAGTAGAAGACATCTGCTGTTACTTTTGTCATTCCTCTGCTTTCAGGATCAAAGAGCTGCCTGGTTCCATCACCTTAGGAGATGATGTGCAGGGATGTTCCCCAGAGAGCAGTGAGTGGCATGTGCTAGAGTGTCTGAATCACAGAATGGCCGTAGCAGTCTGGGAGTAGGTGCTGAGGAGTCCCCTGTCCCTGCTTCTACAGGGCCAGGGTGATGGAGGCCACCACAGGAAGTGGTGCCATGTGCCAGGGGCCTGTTTGCTTTAAGGGCCAGGAGAAGCTCAGCTACAATTTGAGGGGTTGCTGGGTGGGGACAGCAGGGTATGAAATCTGAGGATGAGGGGAAGACAAAACCACTTAGCCACGGCCAAAGTGACTGCAGATGTGAAGACTAAAAAGTAGAATTTGGGGGTGACCAAGGACACTTGCCCAACCTACTTCCTGCTTTTGATTGACAACTTCTGGAATGGGTTAGTGCACCATGGCCTTGGGGTTAAAGGCCTATGTTCAAACCAGATGATACCACCTGGACTGAAATCCTCAGATTAGGACTTGCCTTGGAGTTTCCTAAATTGCCACATGAAAGATGTCAAAGGAGAACCTTTAATTAGTAGATTCTTCGGGCTGGGTTGGACCAGGCTGAAGCATGGCAGGCTTGGCAGGGGCTCTAGGGAGTGGAGTGTAGGAAAAATCTGAAGTGGAAAGCCACAGAAACCTTAGGAGACCCACCCAATGGTGGCACCACGTCTAAATAAATCAAATGGGTTCCTGACTCCTGGTGCCAGAAATCACACATCCCACCAGCAACTCTCCTAGGCCCAGGAGCACAGACCACATGGGCTGGGTGGAATTAAGGCGTGGTGCTCGAGACAGGTTGTGTTTCCCTTTTGTCTTGGTAACTGTGTCCCATTCACCCTCCTGCCGCAAGTGTCTTGGGCATTAGCCTGAGCAGGTGAAGAAAGGCCAGGTGTGCCAACCAAGTAGGCAGGCCTAGGGCCCGTGAGAATGGCAGCTGCTTGAGGGTAGCTGTCCATTCCCAGCAGTAACATGAAACCTTTAAACAATGGTCCCCAAGGTCATCTTCAGGAAACTTAAGTTTGCTAACGCTGCATCTCTGGGGTTTTTATTTTGTGAGAGTTCTTACTCAGGACAAAGTGCCCATGTGGGTTGCTTAGAGAAACCCATAGGCAGATGCAGGAATGGAGCTTGGAGAGCAGCCTCGGTCATGTTGGCATTTCTGTGTTTTGGAGTTAACTCAGGAATCTGGAGACCAGCAATGTTTCCATTAAATATGACAGCATGCTGCCAGGCTAACCTGGATGTGTGGAGTCTTTTCCATCAGTTTCGGTCCATAGATGTGGCAGCCCTGCAAGAGCCTTGGTGTCTAGTTCCATGTCTAGTATCTGCACCAACCCTGGGAATTTGGTGGAAGGACATGTGTCCTAGCACTTTGTGGGTTAAAGAGCAGTGGCCGAGAGGCCAATTGAACAGAAAGTCAACATTCCTCTTCAGCTTAGAAAGAGGCCCCAAATTCTTTGGATCTGACCAGCACAGGACTCCCTGAGTTTGAGATGACTTGGCCACTTCTAAAGGCCATGGTTAGTAAGGTTCCATCGACCAGCTTCCTCCTGATGAGTTCAGTTCTCATGCCGGCCTGTGCTTCCAGGGCAGTGGGTAAAGTGTCCACATGTCCTGTTGTCTGAAAAATGAGGACAGTTTTCTATCTATGCCTAAATTAGGGATGAATTATGTTCTAGCCTCAAATGTATTTATATAATCTTTAAAAAAGAATTAAAGAATTATAATCTGGCCTAGCAGCAAAAGTGTCCCTTTTCCTGAAATGCAAGTGGATTTAAATAAAATTCTGATGCCCTGGCTTGGAAATAAGCACAAGGGAATATGGAACTTGGGTACACTGGAGTTCCTTTTTTGGGGAAAAAAAGGAAGAGAAACTTATTTTTTACTTGCCTTCTAAGTGACAGACACTATCTGTATTTCCCAAGCATTAACTCACAAATACTAACTTAGTATTCACTACAGCTGTATTGGTGGTGAGTGGGGGAGCTAATACTGATTAAGACCTTTGTATGTGCTAGAGGAATTAAATACGTTGTCTCGTTTAATTGTCACAGTGATCCTGTCAACTAGGTAGTACTGAGTGCATTCTAGAGCTAAGGTAGCTGAAGTTGAAAAGGTTAAAAGTA
Source organism: Tonatia bakeri (assembly GCA_004024845.1). Taxonomy (NCBI): domain Eukaryota; kingdom Metazoa; phylum Chordata; class Mammalia; order Chiroptera; family Phyllostomidae; genus Tonatia; species Tonatia bakeri. The sequence continues at coordinate 96,541 of PVIA01003433.1, read as the reverse complement.
ACCACAGGACAACAGTTAGTCAAAGAAATTCTTAACAGGTTCATCTGACTCCAAACCCTTTCTTTTGCATATTGTGTTGCACGTGAAAATCATTTGCCAAGTAGAAATAATCTCATAAATATTGGCAAACCACTGAGGTCAGACCTACAGGGTCAGGAGGTCAGAGGTAGTAAAGAGCAAAAGGCAATTTTGGAGGATTGTGATGGCACGTGGACTGGGAACCATAAATGTAAACAGCAGGCAGCTCAGAAGAGCTAGAGATCTATCTCTGTGAATGGGGAGCTGGGGAAGGTCCCAGGTGGCCCTGCTTCACCTGGGAGCCCAGGCGGCGGGGAATGGGGCTCACACGCAAGGGGAAGGTTGGCTGATTTGAGTCTCTGCCACTACAACTTTATTAGTTAGCCAACTATCTCAGGTCTGATTCAATAATTATCTTTCCCTAATCTACACGGAGCTTGCACTCAGAAGAGTCGCCACAGTAAAATAGTTTATGCACGTGAAACGGTTCTGTTGGACTGGAGTGGGGCGGGATTACTATAGAGAAGAGAAGAGAAGGGGAAGGGTCCAGGTCTGAAGAGTGTGGTCTTTGGAAGAAGAGGTGAAAAGGACCCAGAAGGCCTTCATTTTCCTTTTGAATTCTCTGTGTCCTAACTGCTTCTTCTCTGGAAAGCATTTCACTGTTTAAACATAACATTTGTTTATTCACTCAGGCAGTGAGTCAATTGGTGAAGCAGACCATCTGTCAACAAGTACTGAGCATATACTCCACTGACAACCCTCTCCTATAGGTAGTTACAGATAAATAAAAGAAATGCTGTCCTTGAACTTATAATGGGTTATGGGAAGGTCAAAGCTTACAGTATAAAGCATAAAAAGACCCACTCACAGACAATGCATTGGTGGTGATACAACACAGTGCAGATGGTTGTGAGGGAGCAAACAAAGGGACATAATCAGATTGCAGAGGGACTTTTCAAGGAAAATTCCTCCTAAGGAAGGTTTTAGAGGAACTGAGGGGGCAGGAGCTGGAGGGAAAGAGGTTGATGGTGCTGCCTGGGAGGGAACAGAAAGGCCAAGTTGTAGGTGTGGGGAGGAGCCCACCGTGTGGAAGATCCGCACAGAGATTCATTGGAGGGACCTTGGGATTTCCTTTGGTGTAGGGGCATTTGTTCCCAAGTGACACCACTCCCTCAACTAGTCCCTGCCTGCCCAAAGTGGTCCCAGGCAGAGAGCCACTGAAATTTTCTACAGGCTTGTCAGGCAATTCTCCCTTCCTCAAAGACCAAAGAAGAATGTTTGCTTCACAGTGTGACCTCAGGCTATTCTTCTGTTATTCTTGTCTAGTGGCTGGGCAACGGAAATAGAATTTGTTGTCAGAAGACAGGGGTATGAATGCTGGTTTCACTCATCAGCTGTAGGACCTGGGTCTGCCATTTAAATTGCTCCAATCTTAGGCTCCTCATCTATACAATGAAGCTGAAAACTCCCATCTCTTATAAGATTACTTTGAACATTGTATGAGTTAATCCATGTAAAAAAGAAAGAGCAAATGTAGCTTTTGTAGCAAGGTTAGCTATAATTGCTTTTTGCTTCTGAGATTCTGCATTCTATCTGCAGGAAATGTACAAGATCTTATGGTTTGTACTGGCTTAGGGATTCATTATGAGCTACTTCCCCTTTGGCATTTTTCTCATCTACTCTTTTATTGTGTCGTACCTTATGATTTTGCATAAGCTATTACAAATACAGTTTGGAGAGTGTATGTGTTAGAAAAAAAAGAACTCCCGTCTCTTAGTATTACTGTGAAGGGCCACTAAGAGGAGGTGGCACTTTGTGTAGATCTCCTGTTTGGAGCTGCTGAATACCTCTGCAATGACGTATTTCTGTGACTATCTCACCTGCCCACCTTCTCCAGCCCTCTGGCCATGAACTGCAGACTGCATGTGAATTTGCCTCTGTGTTTGCAGCCCTAAGCCCCATGTCTGAAACATAGTAGACCCTCCAGATGAGGTTTGTAGATGGAATGAATGAATAAGCAAGGATGAAGTATCTCTAGTTAGCTTGTTTTTCTTAAAAGCACTGTTAACTGCACATATATCTAATGCAGTTTTCTGAGGTGTATGTGTTCTATAATAAAAATAAAGCAGAATATGGCATCTATGACTTATTAATTTAAAAGTCTCTGACAGAATGAATGAATAAATGTGGAATACAGTATAAAAAGTGGAAGTATAAATGAGTTATTTTCATCATACATAATAATAAATCATCTAAAAACCTACACTCAGCAAGCTGTTTAGAGAGCAAGAAGTACTTTAACACAGTAGGAGAACTCTTAAGGTGGTTGCAAATTATGGGTTAGCGGGGTAGGGTGAGAGCCGCTTAAACCGTCAGGAGGGCTGCACCTTCTGTGTTCTCTGCTTTCCAACCACACCAGCTGGGCTCCTGCCACAGGGACAACCTCAGCTCATGAGAAAACAGATGCAGCGAGGCAGAGGCTTCCTCCTCTTCCCAACGCCATGTCTCCTGGTGGCCTCACCTGCAGTCCAGGCTTCCTTCTGGTCACCATCTCATCAAAGATACGATTTTTCATAGACAAAGCCTCAGCAGAGTTGTCTATATTCACCCTCTCTGTCCCTCACCTCCCATTCTCTCCTTGTCGCGGTCCAACGGAGTTTCATCTCCTCGACTCCACTGAACATCCCCAGTGATCTCAGCATTGCCAAAACCAGCAGCCAGTTTTCTGGTCTCATTTTAGTTAACCTCGCAGTGAATGGCAGAGCAGTGAAGTCACCAACTACTCCACGTGCCCACATCCAGGTCCTAGGTCCCCTGCAGTGAACAGATAGCCAAGGTCCCCAGGCTGTGAGCGGCAGTGAGGGGACTTCTTGGCTAAAGCACTGAAGCACCACTGTGCTCCCTCTTCTCTCGCTCTGGTGACTGGTGTCACTCCAGACAGAGTCCATGTCAGCCTTGCCCTGGTGACCACAGACCAGAGATCAGACCCTTCTGGCCCACATTGTGCATGCAGTGTGAACAAGGAACAACTTGTTATGGTAAGCTACTGAGGTTCACTGTTCATTTTTCACCAGAATGTAGTGACCTAGTCTGTCCTGACCAGGGTGCAGCAGTGTTTGACACAGCTGACACCTACTTCCCTTTTGCCTAGAGCACTTCCTTCCTCATCACTCCCTCCTGGTTTTTCTCCTGCCTTCCTGGCTCCTTTTTCCAGCCTCCAGATGTTGCAGCTCAGTGGGGTACAGCGCGGTGTGGCTCAGCCCTGGGCGTTCTTCTCTTTCAACAGGTGATTTCATTTAGTCTCATAGCTGTAATGAGTATTATAACCAATGGCTCCAAAATTTATATATTTAGCTCTGACCTCTCCACTGAGGGCCAGGTTCGGATATTGAATAGCCCACTTGAAATCTCAACTTGAATGTCTACTTGGCACCTCAAACTTAACATGCCCCCAAACAGAGCCCTTAATTTCAAACTCCACTCCAAACTCTACTCCAAGCTGTTTCCTTAATCGCTTCCACATCAGTAAATGGTACCATTCACTCAAGCAGAAACTCCGGGCTCTTCCACGATTCTTCAGTTCCCACATCAGCTCCACTGGCAGGCCCTGTCTGCAACCCTTTAAAAATAAGCCTTATATCTCTTTGCTTCTCTGTCTTTTTTAAAATCCCAACCTAAGTCACTGCCAATCTCTCACCTGGAATATCTCTTACCTGCTTTGCCAGCTCCTATCTTGCCCTCCTACAACGTATTCTCCACATAGCGAACTGAGTGATTTATTAATAATGCAATCATGTCAGTCCCCTGCTTTACACTTCCCATGGCTCCTGAACAAACCCCCACTCCTCAGTCTGGCAGGCCTTACGTCATCTCTCCTCCTCACACCTCACCTAGATCTTAGCTCACGCCTCCTCGGCTCATTGACCTTCTTTCGGCTCCTCAGATGTGTCAGTCATATCCCCACCTGTGGGCCTTTACGCTTGCTGTTTGCTCCTTCTGTCTGGAATGTTCTTTCCCTGAATCTTTCTGACTATCAATTCACCTCTCAGCTCACAAGTCACCACTTTTGGTCCCCACCCCAATTGTTTCCACCCGCTTAATCTGTTTCACATCGTTCCTAGCTTCCACCACCATCTGAAACTGCATGTATGCATGCATTCTACGGTATGAAAACTCCACAAAGGAAAGACCATCCTGTCTCATTCGCTGCTCTTCTCCAGTGCTGGGAAGGAAGGAAGAAAGGCAGGGTGGAAGAGAGGGTCACAGTCTTACTAGAAATAGGATCCCCAATAGGTACAAAATTTGCACTCTTGCCCCTGCCTTCTGAATCAGACGTAAACTGCTCTCTTGTGAAGATGCTGACTCTCACTCATGTTGGGGTCTCCCCTCTCCACACGCACAACCAGAATTAGAAAAACGCCCTTTTTTCCCACAGGCCCTTGCTAACCCATCTCCCGACTTATCCCATTGCTTCCCGCTTCTGCTCTTTCCTTCTTATTTGGTTTTCACCTTTGTGCTTGTTTATGTTTTGTTTTTATTTTATGAATACCACACTTATAAGTAATTATTTCTAAAGGGAGCCACACTAAAGTCCACCTATAAATGGTGAGGTGGCTTGTGAGAACAGTTATCTTTCCTTGTCCTGGCAAGAACTTCCACTTCTGAAACAGAGGAATGAGAGGCTTTGGGGCTGTCTATCACTGTTTCAGCATGCTATAGGGCCAGCCGAGTAAACGTCTGTGTCTGGTGATTGTACGTGCTCAGCAGAGAGAAGTAACTTACTGTTAGAGCCCGTTGGTATTAAGCCATTCAGGAAGGTTTCTGAGGGATTTTTCTTTCATAGATGCATTATCCCATAAGAATTCAGAGAAATATACTTGATGCTGAAGGCAAGTCCTAAAGATTTAAATCCCCATATCTTTACCTGATAAGGTAAGAACAGGTTCGAGACCTTTACTTTTTCTAATTATCAAGGTATAACTTGTCCATTGCAAAAAAAAAATTGGGAAATAATGAACAATGTAAAGAAGCAGGAAAAAAGTCATTCATAATCCCTCTACCTTTCAGTTTTTTTCTGTGCTTTATTTTACTATGTAGTTAAGATAGTATTGTATATACAATTTTATAGACTATTTCACTTAACATTATCTCATGTTTTTTTAAGTTATTACATTCTTTATGAATATTACTTCCTTTGGTTGTGTAATATTTCATTATAGCCCATTCCCTAATACTGAATATATATTTACATATAAATAATGTGCAGTGAGCATATTGGTATATAAATTTTATTCCACATGTAATTAAATTAATTAACATAGGTATTTACTAAGTACCCACTATATCCCTGTTACAGTTCTTGGAACTGGTGAGCGAAGACCTATTTCCTTACAAAGCTTACATTCTACTGAAGGTAACAGACAAAAGCAGCAAATGAATATATACTGTTAATTAGCTCTAGGAAGAGAAATAATGAAAGTAAGGAATATGTGATATATGAATAAGGGAGGAGGCTATTTCCCTTAGACAGATGAGAAGAAATTTCCTCAGAGGAAGTAGTATTTGCACAAAGGCATATTGGGTGATTTTTGGAGGCTAGATTCCTCAAGGGAGCTTCTGAGTTAAAAGTTCTTGCTTTCTAGGAAGCCAGATTGCTCCCTGCCAGCAGTTATCAGCAGTGCCTGGAAGGAACAACGGTTATAAAAAGGCACCCTACCAGGGTATGATCTGGACTAAGTTACTTAGTTCCTCTATTGCTTAGTTTTTCTTCATGAAGTGGCAATAATACTACTTGTGTGTGCACATTTGTATTTGTGTGTGTGTGTGTGTGTGTGTGGTGGAGGCAGTGGGTTGGGGGTGGCTGGAAGAGGAGATGGTTCCTGCATCCCAGAAGGACTGGATGAGGGAGCAAACACACACACATCTGTGAAGAGGGAACGGTTAGGTTGTCCAGTGTGAGCAGGGCATTCCAGTTGGTGAAAACTTAACTGGAAGATGATTATGGAGTGTGCGGCATGAACACTTACTGTGTCTGTGTTCTGCACATAGTAGGTGGTCAATAATGCACAGTAAATGAAAGGAAGAATCCAGGCTCTTGAGAAGAGCTTATTGACACTGGAAGACTGAGAAGGGAAGGTCTTAGTTGACTGGTCACATAGCGGTACAGCATGGCTCATGATTTGTTTATCAGACGCTACAAAGAAAGCCTCTTTTTATTCACGAGCCTGCAAATTAGTGGTATCCTCAGTTTCCTCATTCATAAAATGAGATTAGTAATGCCTACTTCATAGGGCTGTGTGGGAGGTTAAAAGGGATTGAAATACGGCAAGAGCACAACACCGACTCGTTCACAGTATCCCTGGATCAATGCTGTTTCTCTCCCTCAACTTGTATAAGTAGGTGGGAAAGGATCAGGGATGGTAGGAGGTGGGCAGCAGTATGAAGAGCTGAGAGGTCTCTAAGTAACTTGTATTTCCCCAAACCCCAGATGGGGCTGTACTCTCTTGATTTATCTGATCTTTAGCAGTGAAAATATTTTGTTGCATGTAAGATAATTAATGTTGACAAAAACTCCAAGGAAGCCTTGTTTGATGGCTGGTATTAAGCAAAGTTATCAAAGGCATGCATTTTAGCATCAGACTTAAATCCTCTTCTCATGTCAAATGATTAACCTGATTTGGAAAATGCAGCTCAAATCCTATCCCTTATTTTCCTTGGGTCTTTCCAGCAGCTTCTCCTGCAGACCTAGGTCCGGCTGCCTCCACAGGCCCTGCTCTAATCCCTCTGCTCTGCCGCACCCTCCTCCATACCACTCTGACTTCAGGCACAGGTCTTTCTAAGGTGCATGGGACTGGGCACACACTACTTGGGTGGTGCAAATTTGTCTGGAGTAGGACACAAATTGGACATGACCACCAATATGACCCTTTCCTCTCCCACACTCCGGTGATGTCCAGGGTCCCTTACTCTTTGAGGCATCCAGGGAAACCACGGATCTGTTCCACCTGCTCGGGCCTCGCAGCCCCTCCTTGTATTTAGCTTCTCTCTCTGCTGCATCTCCGCACGTGGCAGGGGCACATGAGTAGCTTTCCTCTCGGTACTTGCAGTAATAGCTTTTGTCTGACTTCTTCCCTCACTGCTTAGGTTCGTGTGTGTGTTTCAAAATCCTGTCTTTTCTCTAAGCCAGAAGCAGAACTGGACTGTGGAGAACAAAGCCAAGGGCTTGGGGCACTGACTGCCGCCATCTGCTACAACTGCAGAGAGAGGAGGAAGCAGGAGAGGGTGCTAAAAGTTAGGTAGGGAGGATGAAGAAGAGTCTAAATTTGAAAAAGCCTCTCAGACCGGCATTCGTCAGTGGTGGAAAGTGTTCACTGGCACACACTCCAGGGCTCCAGGGCCTGGTTAACTGTTTGTAGTGCACATGGCCAGGTAGAAAGACTCTCCTCTCTGCCCAAGCCCAAGAGGCTGCCTTTCACTTGACTGGGTTCACTAATGAGCTGTGGGTTGCCTTGAGCAGTGATTTGCTCTCTGGATATAATGAATACAAAGAGTGAGCAGGCTGAAAGGCCCCCTGGATGGGCTTCCTCTTGTTACACGCAGCTAGTCTTTGAACTTGTAATTATGAGTCACAGGGCTCCCAGTCTGGCGCAAAAGTGACTCATTTTAAGCAAATTATCAGTTTTTGCCCTGTAACCAAATGCTGTGATCAGCCATTCGTTAAAAAAAAAAAAAAAGGAACAGTTTTATTAAAAGAGTGGGATGTGTAGAAGAACAAACTGCACTATGCTTTCCAGACGTATGGACCAAAGTCAAATTCAGGCCCAGTGTGAGCCAAGCAACAAAATAAATAGTAAAAATGGCACAGAAAGCAAACGATCAGGAAAATTCATTTCAGAACAGATGCAAAACCAACTTTTGCAGCCAACAGCATAAAATTTCAATAATGCTATGATTCCTGGACATTCTCTGCTGCCCTCATTCCAACTCACTTGGACCTACTGGAATTGAGGTCAAAGAAGAAATATATTTTGGGGGGTTGATTTAACCCACAACATAGTTTAAGAGTCAGTGATGAGAGATGCAGTTGAGTTGCCCGAAGGTGGTTACTTTGACAGATGGACTGGTAGACACAGTAATCAGAGTAAATAAATGTAATCTGGTGACGAGTCTGTGGTGGAGGGAAAATTCCAGAGCCTTCTGCTATGGAGCCTTCTCCTGAGCACACCTGCTATGTTAACGGTCTTTGGCTGAGGAAATACTTGAAATGATCATTATCCCTTTGTCAGTTGCCAGAGTAGTAATGGACCTGAAAAGACAAAGACAATTTTTTCTCTGATGCCTTAGGAATGATTAACACTCCCCAGGACCACAATAAAGGGAAGTGGGCCCAGAATGAACTGGTCCAAGTATGTGTTTTTTTGAAGAATGGTTTGAAATTTCTAATTAATCCCTTTCAATAGCCACCTCCTCATCTACACCATGACAGTACATTCCATAAGCTACATGGGGAACTTGGCTCTGGGTTAAGTTGTCTGACTTCAAATTTTAGATGCTTCCCAAATTACTTTCAATTTAAACTTGCCTTTCTTGTTTCTTGATTACATGATTTCTTGCCCCTTCCATAGAAACCATAGTGCTAAATGGCTATTTTCATATGTTCCCAATTCCCCCAAATTAAATAAATTAATCACCCAATATATTTTAGAATATCCATCTTCTATGCTTTCTGCTAATCATTATAACTGATAAAGAATCAGTACAAGCCACAAAAAGTAAAGGCAGAGCATAATGGTTAGCAATCATCTCCTAATTGACAATTCTAGTACACATTTTCAATTTTCATACCTCTAGGCCTCTCTCCAGTATTTGAATGCTCCTTAATTATTAAAATTTTCCTCCCTGGTATCTCCAAAGAGTGTCCTCCTTATTCCCCCTTGAGGTCTCTGACTGTTCGGTGTAAGCCTCCTTCACTGGCTGCTGCCCTGCCTGCCCATCTCAGTGGCATGACTGACAGTGACATGAGTAGGGATGGAAAGGAAGTGTTAAGTTCATTAGACATTTCTAGCAAAACGTGATGACTAACTAGCTGTGCGAATATATAGTAGAACTCTTGAGTTGCAAATAACAAAAACCTAAAGTTTAATCTAGCTTTAAAAATAGACTGCGTTAGTAAAGGTAATTGAAAAATGCAAAGACAACACTGGCTTCAGGCATGCTTTGATACAAAGACTCAAAAAAGGAGAAAAGACTGATCTGAGGAAATCACTGAAAATAAAGCTCAGACATCTACTGATGTAGAAAATATGAAAGACTGAAACAGGAAAGAGATTAATAAGGTCCAACAGATGTCTAATAGGAGTTTATAAAGAATAAAGAGAATGGCAGAGAGTCGGGAATATGGTTCTACATTTTCTAGAAATAATAAATATGTAAATCCTGGTATTCAGGAAGCACAATAAATCCTTGGCAGAAAAGTAAATAAAAAACCCCCCTTATTTCCTAGACGTAATATTGATAGCGGGAACATCAAAGACATGGGATCTTAAAAATAGCCAGGGGTTTTAAAAGGCATATTGCGGCTAAGAAATAACAATTAGATTGACAGCATATTTCCCAGTGATAACAATGTACACAAATAGTCAACAGGATAGTATCATTAAAGAACTGAGAGAAAATATGTATTAAGTTTCTATACTCAGCTAAATTGCCAACCAAGTGTGGGGGGACAAAAATGCTTACTGTCCATTCTACCCAGGTAGAAAGTTCAAACTCTAGCCTCAATTTCAAGCAATTTTTCACCAGCATCCAAACACACTATGTCCTCTCCTGAACTCTGGATTTTTGCAGTACTGCCTCCTTGGCATGGAATGCCCCTCTCCACATGCAGTTTCCAACTAATTCTTCTATTTTACCGCAGGAAGAGGATTGCTGAATCCGAAATACAAAAATAGATAAATAAATAGGAAAATCGAAATGAGACGTGCTTTATATAACAATATCAACGCTATTTATTAACTTGGAGAAAAGAATAAATATAAATCTTACCATATTTTGGACAACGATAATGTTTAAGATGAAGAGAACTTTTAATTAAAATGTTCTAAGGCACTTGTGTTGTTTAGGAGGGCGGGAGAACTATTAACTAGTTCCAGATTTCATAAAGTAAAAGATGCTTATAAAAGGTAAGAATAATAGATATAACACATAAAATGTCCAAGCCAGTATAAAAAACTGGAACGAAAAACCTCTCAATAAATCTACTAGAAGTAGGAAAGAAACAAAGACAAACTACAGTGAATAGAAAAGATACATTAAATAGAAACAATAAAATCCAAGACACTAGTAATCACAACATATGGCAACAGATCAAATTCAACAGTGCAACAATAAACATTGTCAGACTGGATTTTAAAAATCTAAGTATATTCTATTTATGAGAGACACATGTAAAATACAAGGACTTGGAAAGGTTGAAAGTAATAGGATTGAAAAAAGATACTCAAAGCAAATGCTAACCAAAAAGAAAACTAGTGTAGCAAGAAAACTCCAGTAGCAAATTATTATCAGGCAAAGTATATTTTAAGCAAAGTATATTGTTGGGGCTAAGTGGCTCACCATATATTGATAAAAAGAAGAAATCACAAAGAATACATTATTCATAAATTAGAAACACTAAAGTATAGCATCAAAACATATAAAAACAAAGTAAGCAAAATACAAGAAAAAATGGCCAAACTATTACCATAATGAAACATTTTAATATTTCATCATAATAACTGAAATATCAATGAGATACAATGAGTAAAAACATTGACAATTTGAGATAATTGTCAATAAGCTTAACACAAAGAACACACAATAATCCTATACCCCCAACAGAGAAAATATATATTCTTTTAAAACATACATGGAATATTGACAAGTCTCAACAAGTATATAGAGTCAGTCACAGATATCACTGATGACAGTACAGTAAAATTAGAGATTGACAAAAAGATGTCCTTAAAAACTTTGCATGTTTGAACATGCATAGAACCTCTCAAAATTACTCATGGGTGAAAGGAAGGCTGAAGAGAAACGTAGATGCTATTTATAACAATGTTAATATTTTCATATCAAAAGTGGACTACAGCTAAATCTGTAATTACTGGAAATTTTGCAGTTTAAGGATTATATTAGAAAATAAAGCAGAATGTAAGTTAATGAAATAAGCATGTATCTTGAGAAGGAAGAGAAACCACATTAGAATAAATCCCTTACAAGAAGGAAGGATACGATAGGAACGAATTTATTTATGTCATTCCCCTGCTTAGAGAAGTATCCCACTTACTCCCCACTCTACTGTTACAGAAGGTCCAAATTCTAGCCTCAATTCCAAGCAACCTTTTCTCCAGAATCCCTATACACTGTGCTGCTTCCTCGGTGTGGAATGCCCCTCCCCACGTGGCAGGCTCCAACTCACTCTTCTAATTACAGTTCAAGTGCTGCCTCTTCTGGGAAACCTTTTATTTCTCCTCGGCAGAATTACTAATTTATTCTTACATCGTTCACACCCATTTCAATATACAATGAACTTTTGTCATATGAAAGGGAGCATGTATTCATGAGCAAAATTGCTAAACTGGGTTGTCAAAGAAAAGTTTTTAGAAGAGGTTAGCCTTAAGCTAGAATTTACATGAAGCCAAGCTAGGTATTGTTTGAGGCTCAATTTAATAGCAATAGGAGTAACCTCAACAACAAATTATAGTTAAGATGTACTGAGCACTGCTTTGTAGGTGAGGAGAGGAAAACTTCCCCGCGAGGCGACTGCACGGGCAATATGAGTGAGACTAAGCCTGTCGACCGGCTAACTTCTAAAAATCATCCCCAGTCCTCTTCACCTTTGCCTTCCTTTGGCTAGACAAAGACTGTTCAATAAAAATACAATGTAAGTCACATATATATACTTTTAAGTTTTCTAGGAGACCCACTAAAAATGTAAAAAAAAAAGGTGAAATTGATTTTAATATTTTATTTAACTCAATAGAACCAAAATACTGTAACTTCTATATGGAATCAATATTCATAAAACCAAGATATTTTACATTTGCCTTTTATAATAAATCGTTGAACCCCTTTGCATCTTACATACTTACAGCACATCTCCTTTTAGACAGTGAATTGACATGATAAACATGATCTTTATGTCTCAAAATATTTACAATTTTTCCAAACATTCTTAAAGGTTTTCCAATAACCAGAGTGTGTGTTAAAAAGTCTTGTCCTTAATATTTGCATCCAAATTGACAAAACTGGTCAATTAAGCCCTGGGTGGCATGGCTCAGTTGGTTGAGTGTTAAACTGAAAAGCAAAGAGTCACTGGTTCAATTCCCAGTCAGGGCACATGCCTGGGTTGCAGGCCAGGTCCCCAGCAGGGGACAGTTGAGAGGCAATTGCACATTGATGTTTCACTCCCTCTTTCTCCCTCTCTTTCCCTCTCTAAAAAGAAATAAATAAAATGTTTAAAAAAACCCAGTCAATTAAATATTTATGTGTAATACTAGAAAGCATGCATGTAGCTGTTGACATGTGTACTACAATACCATGATTCTTGTGCTATGCAATGATTAAAATGAAACGTAGTCTTACCAAAGCAATAAAGTGTATCTAATGGAAAAATGTTTTTACTGCTTCTATGTTTATATTTAAATTAAATTAATTAAAATTACATAAAATTAGATATTCAGAGCCTCAGTCACACTAACCACATTTCAGGTACTCAACAGTCACACGTAGCTAGAGGCTATCACATGATACAGTGCAGCTCTAGAGGCTAGGAAAGCCACATATCCACATTCCCAGCATTCCTTGTATCTCAGGGTGGCTGTATGATACATTTTGGCCAAAGAAATGTATAACACAGTTTAGAGGAATCTTCTCAAAAGTCTTTTCCTTTCCTGATAAAGAAACAAACACAAGAAAGGAACTCATCCTTTTTCTTGCTTTGAAATGTGAATGTTATGTGATACTTGGAGTTAGAGCAGTCATCCTGTCACCATGAGGCAACTCACATAAGGATGAAAAAGCAATACACTATGAATGATGAAGCAATAACCTGATACCCTTATGACGATCACTGAGCTGATGAACTAACTCTGCGATTGCCTACCATTGAACTACAATGTCTGTTCTTATAATTTAAGTCATTAATTGACATATAATTCTTGCAGCTGAAAACATTCCCAATTGATACAATGAGGATGACATGTTGGGAAAAGAGACAAATAGGCAGCCTGAGTAGGGTAGAAGTATAGGTTGAAAAATAGTAAGTTTTTGGAGGTGGGGTAGAGTCAGAAAATAGAAGGCCTACTAAATATCTCAACAGAGAAGCCCAGAGTAATATAGCGTCCCTGCCTTATGAACCATATCACACTCTGTCCTTTCTACAATAGTTTGTATCTGTCATTTTTGTTACTATATTATAAGGGCACTTTTACAGAGAAAGTATTCAGTAAATATTCATTAAGGTAAATAATTAGACTTAGAGCTGGAGGCATCAAAACTGGCTCTTCAGCCTAGATAAAATGTTTAACATTATAGAAAACCCAGTAAACTAAAGCCCTCAGTGAGAAAATCTATTAAGGGTTCCTGTATTATTATGTCAAGCAGAAAGTCCTTGGCCTAATTTTTAACCCCATAAACACCTAAAACAAAAAGGACCATATTGAACTGAATTTTGCCTAACCCTCTCTACTTTCCACTTAATTACTAGGTAGTACCTCTACCCTTCCTCTGACATTTGGCTTCCATTTTAATCTCTTTGAACATATAACACCTAACCTCATGGTATCTTTTCTCTTATTCCTCCAAACCAAGCTTCCTATTTTCTCTCCTTTTTCTTATGCCTACAGTAGTGTGAGAACAGGCCTCTGACTTACAGCTAGAATACTTGGCAAACAGCTTGCAGCCTCATCAACCCTAACCTACAGTACAATCAAATTCCTCTGATACTATTTTTAAAGTCACATTCAATATTTTTTCAGATTTTAAAATGATAATTCTTGCCCTGGCTGGTGCAGCTCAGTTGGCTGAAGTGTTGTCCCATACACCAAAATGTTGTGGGTTTGAGTCCCAGTCAGGAAACTTGCCTAGGTTGTGGGTTTAATTCCTAGTCTGTCAGGGTGTGAATGAGAGGCAGCCAATCGATGTTTCTCTTTCGTAATGTTCTCTCTCTTCCTTCCTTCTTCTTTCTCTAAAATCAGTACACATACTTAAAAATTATATTCTTTGTAGAATATTTGGAACAAATTTTAAAAAGAAAAAATAATCTCTAATCTGACTACCAAGAGATAATAACTATATTTTAGTGTATTTTCTAGACTTTCAATGCATGTTTAGATCTATGTACCGTGATTGAAACTGTATTATAAACAAACTTGCATTCATTTTTTCACTTCTCATCACATCATGAAACACTTCCTGTGTAATTAAAAATTCTTCAAAAGTATTTTAAAAACAACTTCATGAATCCCATCAGATGGCCATTCTTTAACTTTCTTAGCCATATTTTTATTTCATCACTTCTCTTTTCTGATTCCCCACAGTGGCTGCCAATTGTCTTTTGTGTTAAATACAAATTCCAACTCCTGGGCCCTGTTAGGGGCTGCTATTCCACAGCTGCCTCTGGTATTTCACATGTAGCCCAACGGATTGGTTCATTCCTTCCTATGTAAAACTTGCCTCTCTCCCACTGAGCCATCATTCATTTCCTTCCTCTTACATCTCTGTCAAACCACTGGGCTCCTTAAAATTTACCTTGGTTGTCATTCCAATAGTTTTCTACTGTCCCTTTCTTTGTATTTCATATATCACAGTTTATCTGGTGTGCATGTTTATGACTTTGACAGTTTGTAGCTGGTCATATTTAGGTTTCTACCATGTGTGTAGAGTCTGACAGAGTGGCAGGGGCCGGAAGTTGGCCAGAAGAAAGAAGAGTGAAGCCAGTGGGCTGCAGGCCACTTCTGGAACTTCCGTTGCACTTTATGAGGTCTGGTCATCTTGGGAAGGCAGAGGGTATGAGGTAGGACTGCCCTCGTGCTCACGGGTGAGCAGCAGGGAGTAGGTCATGTTGGCTGGCTTTGATTAACAAGATAGACTATCAGGCATTTGGATACCACCTGCATTTCCAGGCTAACTGAAAACATATTTATTTTGGCAGCTGAGTATCTGGAGAATGAGGGAACCTCTGTATATATGGGAAGCTTACGTTCCTTTTGGAAAAAATGATCTCAATGAAATCCAATATTTGCTTTTGATTAGGTGGTGTGTTCAGTATAAACTTGTGCACTAACTCAGTAAAGCATCCCTACTTTTGCATCTAATCTTCCTTTATCTCACACAGCTCTTCTCTTATAACTGAAAATTGTGAGCACTTGGTTAAAAGCAGAGTCTGGAATACAGAATAGCCACTAGTCTCCTCAGCTCAGTCAGGCCATCACTTGGCAGCTTGCTTTGACCCAGCCCAGATGCTGAGGGGCTGAGGGGCTCAGCCAGGCCTGGTGGGCTGTCTACAGCACCCCTCACTGGAGCAGCGCTTGTGCTCACAAGTCTGGTCTTCTGTCTGAGGGAGATGTTACAGCTTATTGATTTCATCACAATGGTACACTTAGGATGGATTAAAGGCCTCTCAAAAACTGCCTTCCCTAATCAATCATTTTACTCATTAGGCAACAAACTTTGGTCCTAACAGTGTGACTGTCCAGGTTTATGGCAAAAGAAAGGCATGTGAAAACCAGGTTCTGGGCTTGTTAGACACTTGAGGAAATATTTGGATAGCAGCTAGCAACTTTATGATATATTTGTAAACTCTAACTGGTCAGGATTGCTTTCCTAGTAGCCCACTTTTCTAAATATTTCTAGTATCACCAGATGGTGGTGTAGTTCTCATTTTCCAGAACAAGTTGTGGACTGGCTTTGCTGCTTCTCTAGGTGGGCAGGGATGTCATGCCCTAGGTATGCGGGAGCCCTGGAGGAGTCAGCTGCGTTCTGTGGGTGCCAGCATAACTGGCTATGAGGTCATCAAGGGAGGACAAGGAGGAAGGTCAGATGTTACCACAGAGTGAGACACAGACACAGCTTTGTAAATGAAAAATTTTGCACAAGTATTCTTGTCTGCAAAAATCAAAGCAATGATGTCATCATCAAGAGGCAACAGTAGTAACTGAAAAAGCTGCCAAATGTGAAACCTCTAAATCATCTGCAACTCCTTCCCTATCACTGGTATTTTATTGGTCACAAAGACCTTTTGATTTTGTCTCATGTGGAGCTCTCCTACTCTCCTCTTCTTCATCCCCATCACCACTGCCTTCCTCGGTTCAAACCCTCATCAGGTTGTGCCTAAACACATGCACCTTATACCTTCTTAATGCATCTCTCTGACTCCATTGCAAGCCTCTCTTTATGCTTGTTAGGAGTATCTTTCTAAAATAAATCTGATTGTTTTTTTCTGAGGCTTAAATACTTTGAGTTTCCCTCATGTTTATGTTCACACACTCATTTCCAAACTTTATGATTTTAACAATTGGGTCCCAACCTAACTCTTTTCTTCTGTTGTTCCCCACCATACGGTGCATCTTGTGTTGTAACTCCACTCAACCACCCAAAGTCCTCTAAGCAATTCATACACACTGTGCTTTTGCACGCTTCTGTTCTCTCTGATCACACTAGTATCCATTTCTCAAATGTTCTTCTCCATCACCTCTGTAGGACGAATTTATTTCAAGAGGCAGCTGAGATGTTGCTGCCCTCAAAGCCTCCTTAATTCCTCTAGGAAGAATGTCACTCCCTCTTGTCTGAGGCACAGCACTCCCCACTTGCCTTTCTCATCCCCTGCTACATTACATGGGAAGGGCTCCTTTACATTGATCTCTGACTTCTTTGTGAGCTCCTGACCTCAGGACTTTGTGCTCCAGGACCAGCACAGAGCCTCATACATGCATGGTGCTCATTCATGCTTGCTGAATACATAGATATGGTGGTGGAGGAAGTTTCTCTAATACACTGTTTGGTGTGACAATTAGACCAGCCTGCCACCATCACTGTCTTCCTCTCTCCCTGCCTCCCTGTCTTCCTTCCAAAAAACCACTGGGTATCCACACTCTTCTGGACCTTCTGGTCCCACAGAACAAGGGTCCCTAAGCTAAAAATCAAAGATAAGGGAGTTGGTATTTCCAAAACGGTGGTATGAGGAGCTTGAGAGCCCTCTCACCAGCAAAACAACCATAGCTAGTGATTTTTTTCAAAAATTAAAATCTCTGGAAATTACCCTAAGGGCACATAGAAAATAGGAAAATATTTATTCAAAAAAAAATCTAAATCTTTGTAAGAACAGTGAGAGTTTTTAGCATTTGAGCCAGGACTCATTCCCACATCACCCCTCAACAAATTAGTGATAGTAGCTATACTTTGGTTGAATGCAGATTAGAATACAAGGCCCCCTTTTCCCATAGCTCCCAGTCTGGGGTTATGGTGTCTTCCTAGGCAGTGTAGGCTGCTGGCGTTTCTTATGATCTCCAGCTCTGTGTTGCAAATGAGAGATTGGGGGCTCCCTTACTCCACTCAATCTCCACTTTTAAAACAGAAGCTCTACCCCAGGTGTTGCAGGCCAAACCTAATTGCCTTTGTTCTAATTGCCTTTGTTCTAATTGCCTTTGTCCCAGTGTGCTCATAAATTGATGGCTCCATGCTGGGAGAGGGCAGAAAATAAGGGAAAAGGTTACTGCCCCTGGCTAGCACCTCACTCATTAAGCTAGAGGATCACTTCAAGAAGACCATGGTCCCCATCCTCAGTTCCAGAGCAGCTCAGAGGTTTGGCTCAGAAAAACAGGAAGGCATAACAGAGAGAGCTTCATAGTTCTCCTCCAGGGAATGGACTTTATTTTGAACAGAAACTATGGAGAAGTTCACATCTAAGGGTGCTACTGAAGCAATGGAGATTTTGGTAGAAAGCAATTCCTAGGAGACTGGTAGCTCCATGAAGGAGCTTAAGTTTAATAAGCCAGTTAGAATTTTAACAAAGAGACAGCTAATAAGAGCCCTCCTGAGGTTTCAACAGTCTCGAAGTCTGGCCTCAAAAAGTGGCTGAATTTAATTGCACCAAACTGTGGAACACTTTATGCTCAGCATTGTTACAAACAATAGAGCAGTCGAGTGTCAATAAGCAGAGGCTAACAGCTCGATGTGATGTAACAGAGGCAGAAAGCTTAACAGAGAGATCAGGAAAACAGTGAAAGAAAGGCCTGCTAAAACCACTGTCATTCCAGGGTAACTGCCCATAGCCAGGATTGTGTCTACTGGAGAGTATCACCAGACGCTGCACACTGCAGGAGAGACAGACTTCTCTGAGATGTTAAAGTTAATAACCAAATAAACAAACAAATAACAACAGACCCTGGGGGTGGGTGACAGGGATCAGCCTCCACAGCTGCGACAATATGTTATCTACAATGTCCAATTTTAAAGAAAGAATTATGAGAAATACAATAAACATGGAAGTGTGATCCACACACAGTAAAAAAAGTAAACAGAAACTGCCTATTAGAGGGTATAAATGTCAGCTTAGGAAACAAAGATTTCAAATCAGCTATTATAAATATGTTCAGAGAGCCAAAGGAAACCATGCTTCAAGTATTAAAGAAAGAGAAAGTACAAGGACCAAAACAAAAATATTCACTAGAGGGTCTCAACAGCCAATTGGGACTCACAGAAGAAAGAATTAGTAGATCATTAGAGATTAGCAATCTGAAGAACATAGAGAAATAAGGATGAAGAATAAAATGAGGACTTCTGGTAAAGATGGCGGCATACACAGACATGGCTTGCCTCTTCACACAATCACATCAAAATTACAATAAAATACAGAACAACCATCACTTGGAACTGACAGAAATCAGGTTGAATGGAAGTCTGACAACTACGAAATTAAAGAAACCACATCCATCCAGACAGGTAGGATGGGTGTGGATGTGGAACAGGCTCTTCCCTCAGTCATACATGGTGGATAAAAATTTGGGAGTGATATCTCTGGAGCAAGGAGACCTAGACCCACACCAGGCCCCTGACCAGGGTTTCCAGTGCCAGGAAGATAAGTCCTCACAACTTCTGGCTGCAAAAACCAGCAGGGATTGAATTGGTGAAAGAAACTTCTGGAGCTCCAATTAGTTCCTCTTAAGGAACCCACGCATGGACTCATCTACTCAGAATCTCTCCCTCTGAGCCCCAGCACCAGGTAGCAGCTTGAGAGGCATGAGTGGCATACAGGGAGGAACCGAAGTATCTCGTATCAAGGCAAGCAGAGGCAATGTCCCTTTTCTAAACCTTCCTTCCACAGACCCAGCAAGCTGGTGCCATATCTGAGACTCCATCAACCTGACTAACACTGTTTGACCTGTCTTGGATCTCCCAGAGACTCCACCCCACCCAACTTATGGGCTCACCCAAGCTACTTTTCCATATGAATGGTTAGTCTTGGCTAGTGCTTCATGATTTCCTGAATGCTATCAAATAAGCAACAGCTGGCCTCAGTAAGCCCCAGGCCTGGTACTAGCAGCAGACAGCCTAGATTCACAGCTTGGCTTTGCCATAATAGCCATCTCAGATTGCTTAAGAGCTTAGGCAAGGTGGTCCTGGATAAAACACAGGTGGGGGCTGACCTTGGCCTGCTTCACATGGGAAACCCCAGGGCAGGAACACCCAGTGGACAGCTACACACCATGTTGAAGCAACACCACCATGTCCCTGCACAGCTGATCCTCCATGGAGGGAGGAGGTTGATGGTAAGTGGTCACAGCCAATCCTTGAAGCTGACTGGCCTGGGTAATTCCCTCCCATTGATCTACCAACAGCAACCAAGGCTCAACTACAAGAGGGTGTACTCAGCCCATACGAAGGGCACACCTTGAGTACTCACTCAGCTTGGGTAATAAGGGAGGCTATGCCACTGAACCCTAAGGGACACCTACTACATTAGGCCATACTACTAAGACTCAAAGTCAAAGCAGCTCTACCTAATACATGGAAAAAACACAGGGAGGCTGCCAAAATGAGGAGAAAAAGAAACACGGCTTGAATGAAAGAACAGGTCAAAACTCCAGAAGAGAGCTAAGTGAAATGGAGGTAAGCAATCTATCAGATCCAGAGTTCAAAACACTGGTTATAAGGATGCTCAAGGAACTTAGAAAGGACCTCAGTAGCATAAAAAAGATCCAGTCAGACACAAAGGATAACTAATTAAAATAAAGGACAATTTACCGGGAAACAAGAGTAGAGTGGATGAAGACAAGAATCAAATCAATCATACGGAACATAAGGAACCAAAAAACAACCAATCAGAACAACAAGAAGAAAAAAGAATCCCCCCCGAAATGAGGACAGTATAAGCAGCCTCTGGGACAACTTCAAGAGATCCAACATTCACATCATAGGGATGCCAGAAGGAGAAGAGAAAGAGCAAGAAAGCGGAAATCTATCTGAAAAAATAATGAAAGAAAACTTCCTCATTTGGTGAAGTAAATAGACATGCAAGTCCAAGAAGCACACAAAGTTCCATACAAGATGGATGCAAAGAGGCCCACTACAAGGAACATCATAATTAAAATGCCAAAAATTAAAAATAAAGAGAGGATCTTAAAAACAGCAAGAGAAAAGAAGTTAGTTACCTACAGGGGATTTCCCATAAGACTGTCAGCTGACTTCTCAAAAGAAACTTTGTAGGCTAGAGGGAATTCGCAAGAAATATTCAAAGTCATGCAAAGCAGGGACTTACAGCCAAGATTGCTCTACCCAGCAGATGTCATTTAGAATCAAAGGTCAGGTAAAGAGCTTCTTAGACAGGAAAAACCTAAAGAAGTTCATCATCACTAAACCATTATTATATGAAATGTTAAAGGAATTTATTTAAGAAAAAGAAGAGGATCAAAACTATGAATAATAAAATGTTAAAAAAACACAAATCTATCAACAGTTGAATCTAAATAACAAATGAAGCAAACAAAAAGAATAGAGACAGAATCATGGATACAGAGAGTGTTTTGATGCTGCCAGGTGAGAGGGGATGTGAGGAAATAGGTGAAGAGGTGAGGGGATTAAGGTGTACAAACAGGTAGTTACAGAATAGCCATGGGGATGTAAAGTACAGTATAGGAAATGGGGTAGTCAGAGAACTTGTATGCATAACCCATGGACATGAACAATAATGGGGGAAATTACCTGAGGGAGGCAGGGGAGCTGGGTGGAGGGGAGTCAAAGGGGGGAAAATCAAGACAACTGTAAAAGCATAATCAATAAAATAGAATTAAAAAAAGAAAAATGAATAGAGTGCCAGAGAAATGTGGGTACCATTAACCACACCAACTTACAAGGACTGGAAGTGCTAGATAAGAGAGGAGAGAGAGAAGAGCATTAAAAATGTTTAAGGAAGTAATTTCTTAAACTCACCAAATTTGATGAAAAACATTAAAACATTAACCTAGACATCCAAAAAGTGAGAGCCACACCCAGCTACATCATACTCAAAATGAAAGCTGCAGACAGAAAACCCTGAAAGCAGGAAGAGAAGAATGACTCGTCATGTACAAGGGAATCCCAGTTAGATTAAAGGCTGACTTCTGCTCAGAAATCATGGAGTCCAGAAGGCAGCGGGATTATATACCCTGAAACAAAGGTGAAGAGGATTCATTGCTAGATCTGCCTTACAAGAAATACTGAAGAAATTTCTTTAGGCCAAACACAAGTGATTCCAGATATTCAAATCCATATGAGAAACAAAGACCACCAGTAAGTGCAATGATGAAGGTAATTATAGACATTATATCATATATTTTTTCTTTTAACTGATTTTCAAGGCGTTTGTATAAAACAATGTGTGTATAATTGTATTGTATGGCTTCTAACATATGGAAATTTAATATAGTTTACAATAACACCACAAAGAAGATGGGTGGGAGCAAAGCCGTATTGAAGTAAGGAAATTAGCTACTTATACCAGAGAGTAACTTGAATTCATGGAATAAATGAAGAGAACCAGAAATGATAAATCATAAATATAATAAACTGTATAAAGGTATTGTTACTTGCCTTTCTTCTCTCAGTTCCTTTAAGAGATAAAATTATATAAAGGAATAATTATAACAGTATCTTGTTGGATTTGTAACACATAAAGATGTAATATGTATATCAATAATATCACAAAAGGGAAGATAAATAGAACTATATAGAATTAACATTTTTACATCTCCCTGGGATTAATTAGTATATGTCTGAAGTAGATTCTGATGAAGTTAAAATGCATATTTTAAGTCCAAGCAACCGATAAGAAAATGACTCACAAATAAATAGTAAAAAACATTCATTAAAGAGTCCTGACTGATGTGGCTCAGTTGGGCATCATCCACAAAGTGAAAGGTCAGTGGTTTGATTCCTGGCCAGGGCACAGGCCTGGGTTGCAAGTTCGACCCCTCATTGGGGTGCATAGGATAGATAACCAATTGGTATTTCTCTCCCTCCTTTTCTCCTAACCTTCTCCTCTCTCTATAAAATGAATGAATGAATAATCATTAAATGAATTAAAATGCTACACTAGAAAATATTCACTTTATTCAAAATAAAGTAGTTAAAGAAGAAGAGAGAAAGGAAAAAGACATGATACTTAACAAACAAAAAGTAACATGGCAGATATAAATTCAACTAAAACAATAATAACATTAAGTGTGAGTGGATTAAACAATCTAAAGAAAAAGCAGTTGTTATCAAATGGGACGAAAAGAACAAGAACCAAGTATATGCTATTGGGGGCACACTTTATATTCAAAGGTACAAATACGTTGAAAGTAAAAGGATATAAAAGTTACATTATGTGAACAGCAACCACAAGAAAGCCAAAGGGGATGTTAAACTCCTTGAATTGCAGAGGCAAAATGGTGGAGGAGTAAATGGAAGCCACATTAACCTCCTCTCAGGACCCGTCTGGAATTACAACTAAATTGTGGAGAAATCACTGAGAATAAACAGCTGAACCATAGCAAGAGAGAAGCCCTATGACCTTGGACAGATGGAAGAATCAGCTTCAGCAGTAATGACTGGTAAGGAGTGCAGTGGAGACTCGAGAGGGCTGACTGGGCTCCCACAGGTGGCAGCACCGGAGGGATAATTAAGCGGCTGGTTGGCTCACCCTGAGAAGTGTGGCGTCTAAACCCTTAGCTGGGACCCCAGACTAGAGCACCAGAGGCCAAAAAGTACACAGATAACACCCAGTGTAGAAGAGTGGCAGGGCTGCTCTCTGCCAGAGCGAGATGGTTGGAGATGCAAAGGGCTGTTTAAAGGGCCAACACACGAATTTTCATTTGTAGCCACTTACCCAGAGCTTCAGCAAAGGTGGGGGCATAGTGGGCTGGAGATGCCTGAGAAGAGACTGAGGATGGAAGCTTTGGGGAGAAAGATGAGAGAGCAGTCTCAGGGATCCTGGTGCTGAGTCATCAACCTGTGGCAGCAACCATCTTGCTCAGGCAGACCACTCCGCTCTGAGTAGTAGCCTGAAGGGAAACAATAACCCCAAACCCCAAGAGTGATTCTGCCCCGGCCTATGGGACTTAAGCCTTACTAGTGGGTGCAGAGTGACTAGATTAACAACAGAAGGACACAGCCACAGACAGTAGACCCGTGGCAGTCTTGGAGCAGCCAGCCTAAGGTCAGATGGGGTCAACATCTGACATCACCAGAGGCAGATTCAGAAAGAAAAAACAGTGGTAAATACTAGAGACTATCAAGAAAAAATCCACTGTGATCTCCATGATTAGCAGTATTTTCTCTCCTGCAGAGCTTTTTAACATTCATTTCTTTTCCATCAAATTTGTGCATATTATGTTACTAGATTTTATATTATAGTTTATTTCTCTTCTTTCCTATAATAGTCTTAATCTCTTTACACCCTTATTACTACTAGTTCATTTGCTGTTGATAGTGGGATTGTGGGAAGGGGGAAAGATGTTTTTGTGGATGTGGGTTTTTCTTTGGGCTTTGTGGTTTTGTCCTGGCAGGATCTGCACAAAAGAACACGAGACCTGGTGGGCCAAGGGACCCTTGGTCAACCAGCTGGAGGGAAGGACCCATCAAAGAATGACCCAACAACAATCAAAACCCGATTACATCCAGAGAGCCAACATAAATGGCATAAAGGGAATCCCAAGAGCATCAAGTTCAGGAGATCAAGGATACTGCACAACAGAATCACACAAGTATCCTACCTTAGAAGTTCACACTACAAACTCAGGGAGTCAAAACAGATCAACTTAAGAAACAGAGACAAACAAGAAGAGTCTCACAAATAATGGGAAGATGAAGAAACAACCCTCGATCGAAAGGGGAGGAGGAATCCTCAGAAAGAGTGCTACATGAAATACAGGCAAGTCAACTATCAGACACTGAGTTCAAACAATGGTTATAAGGAAGCTCAATGAGCTCAGTGAGAATTACCAAAAACTACAGGGAAGCTACGAGGAACTTACTGCAAATTATACCCACATGAAAAAGCGCATAGAAACAATCAACAAGAGCCAAGAGGAAATAAAGAATACAGTTTCTGAGCTGAAGAGCACAGTAGAAGGAATCAAAAGCAGCCTAGATGAAGCAGAGGATCAGATCAGTGAGCTGGAGGACATGGTAGAAAAGAACTCTAAGAAAGAGCAATAAAATGAAAAAAGACTCAGAAAGAACAAAGAGGTGTTAAGGGAACTGTAAGACAATATGAAACAAAATAATATCCATATAATAGGGATACCAGAGGGAGAAGAAGAGGAACAAGGGACAGAAAACCTGTTTGAAAAAATAATGACGAAAGACATCCCTAATTTGATGAGAGAAAAAGTCGCACAAATCCAAGAAGTAGAGAGGGTCCCAAACAAGAGGAACCCAAAGAGGCCCACTCCAAGACACATTAAAATGTCAAAATTCCAAGACAAAGAAAGAATCTTAAAGGCAGGAAAGGGAGAAACAGGAAGTAACATACAAGGGAGCCCTGATAAGGCTAGCAGCTGACTTCTCACTGGAAATGCTCCATGCCAGAAGGGAATGGCAAGTAATATTCTAAGTAATGAAAAGCAAAGGCCTAACTGACACTACTATACTCAGCAAGGTTCTCAATTAAAATGGAAGGCAAAATAAAGAGTTTCTCAGAGAAAAGAAGGCTCAAAGAATACACCTCCTCCAAAACAGCACTGCAAGATATAATAAAGTGACTTCTTTAAAAAAGGAAGGAAAAGAGTGAGAGAGAGAGAGAGAAATACAGGCATGAAGGGAGTTAAATCGCAAGGAATAAGTACTTATCAATAACAACCTTAAATGTAAATGAATTAAATGCTCCACTTAAAAGACATAGGGTAGCTGCATGAATAAGAAAACATGACCTGCACATTTGCTGCCTACAAGAGACCCACCTCAGAACAAAAGGCTTACACAGATGGAAAGCGAAGGGTTGGAAAAAAATATTCCAAGCAAATGGACAGGGAAAAAAGCCAGTGTAGCAATACTTATATCAAACAAAATAGACTTCAAAACAAAGTCCATAAAAAGAAATACAGAAGGAAAGTTCATAATACTCAAGGGAAGAAGCCATCAAGAAGACATAAACATTATAAACATACATGCACTCAACATAGGAGCACACATACATACAAGGAAAATCTTGGAGGACTTTAACAAAGATATAGACAGCAACATACTTATACTAGGAGATTTTAATACCCCACTGTCAACAATGGATAGATCTTCCAACAAAATATCAACGAGGATATTGAGACATTTTACAATGCCCTAGATTAAATGGAATTAACTGATACACACACACACACACACACTGTATATGATGTATATACATCATGTATGTATATGTATACATGTATAACTGATATGTATAACTGATGTATAACTGATATGTATCTAAAAGACCTATACTCAGAAAACTGCGCAACACCAAAGAAAGAAATTAAGGAAGACACAAATAAATGGAAGCAAATATTGTGTTCATGGATTGGAAGAATTAACATCATCAAAATGTCCACACTACCCGAAGCAACTTATAGACATTTACTAAATGAATCTAGTAAATTGCATTTACTAGATTCAATGCAATCCCTAGTAAAATACCAATGATATATTTCACAGATATAGAACAAACATTTCAAAAATTTATATGGAACCATAAATGATCCCAAATAGCCATAGTAATTTTGAAAAAGAAGAACAAGTAGGTGGGATAACAGTACCTGACATCAAACTATATTACAAGGCCATAGTAATCAAAACAGCCTGGTACTGGCATAAGAACAGACACATAGGCCAATGGAACAGAATAGAGAGCCCAGAAATAAACCTGAACCTCTGTAGTCAATTAATATTCAATAAAGGGGGCAGAAGCATAAAATGGAGTAAAGGTAGCCTCTTCCACAAATTGTGTTGGGAGATATGGACTGCTACACGCAAAAAAAAAAAAAAGAAACTCAGCCGCCAATGTACACTACATACAAAAATAAATTCAAGATGAATAAAAGACTGAAATATAAGTTGCAATACCATAAAAGTCCTAGAAGAGAACATAGGGAGGAAAATCTCAGATATTCCATGCAGCAATATTTTCACTGATATGTCCTGTAGAGCAAGGGACATAAAGGAAAGAATAAACAAATGGGACTTCAAAATAAAAAGCTTCTGCATAGCTCAAGAAAACATCAGCAAAATGAAAAGGGGACCAACCATATGGGAAAATATATTTGCCAATGATACTTCAGACAAGGGTTTGAACTCCAAAATATATAAAGAACTCACATGACTCCACTCCAGGAAGACAAACAATCCAATTAAAAAATGGTCAAAGGACCTGAACAGACACTTCTCCAAGGAGGACAGAGGGACCAGAGACATCTGAAAGGATGCTCAGCATCACCAGCCATCAGAAAGATGCAAATTAAAACCACAATGTGATATCACTTCACACTGGTGAAAATGGCCATCATAAACAAATCAACAAACAACAAGTGCTGGTGAAGTTGTGGAGAAAAGGGCTGTTGGTGGGAATGCAGACTGGTGCAGCCATTGTGGAAAACAGCGTGGAATTTCCTCAAAAAATTCAAAATGGAACTGCCTTTTGATCCAGTGATTCCACTGTTGGGAATATACTCTAAGAACCCTGAAACACCAGTTCAAAAGGACAATGCACCCCAATGTTCGTAGCAGCACAATTTACAATAGCCAAGTGTTGGAAGCAACCTAAGTGCCCATCAGTAAATGAGTGGATCAAAAAACCACAGTACATTTACACAACGGAATACTATGCAGCAGAAAGAAAGAAGCAGCTCCTACTCTTTGTGACAGCATGGATGAATCTGGAGAGCATTATGCTAAATGAAATAAGCCAGGCAGTGAAAGAGAAATACCGTATGGTCTCACCTATAAGTGGAACCTAATCAGCAAAACAAACAAGCAAGCAAAATATAAGCAAAGACATAGAAATTAAGAACAAACTGACAGTAATAAGAGGGGAGGTGGGAGGGGATAATAGTGGGAAGAGGGGGAAGGGTCATCAAGGGACATGTATAAGGGACACATGCACAAAGCCAAAGCAGGGAAGGATTAAAGGTGGGGGTGGGGATGGCTGGGGTGTGTGGCAGCGGTGGGGGGAAATGGGGATAATTGTACTAGAACAACAATAAAAAATAATAATAAAGAATAAATAAGTAAAAATTTAAAAAGGAAGTGAAAGTGGCTATACTAATATGAGACAAAATAGACTTTAAAACAACAGATGTTAGTAGAGATAAAGGGGTTCATTTTATAATGATAGAAGGATTAATCCATCAGGCAGCTATACCAATTACAAGTATACAACTGAAAACAGAGCCCCAGGAAAGGTGAAACAAACTCTGACAGAACTGAAGAGACAAATACACAACTCAACAATATTTGAAGATTTTAATACGTCACATTCAAAAATGGACAGAACAAGTAAGGAGATCAGCAAGGACACAGAGGACTTGAACTATACTCTAAATCGACTGGACCTAACAGACATCTATAGAACACTCTATCTAAACCAAAATACACATTCTTTTCAAGTGTAACATTCTCCAGGGAAGACTATATTTTAGACTATAAAATAAGCCTCCATAAATTCAAGGACTGAAATCATACCAAGTATGTTCCCTGAACAGATTGGTGGTAGAAAAGGGGGGATTATAGAGCAGAGAGTAAGGAAGGGCCAGGAGCTGGGATATCAAGGATAGGGAGGGGCACGTAAGGAGGCAGAGGAGGAAACTTTAGGGTGTAAGGTTCAAAGTTCAGAGATCTAATAGCAATTTTATATAGCTAAAGGACCAAGGCAGTAACAGAAGCTCACACTCTGACAGGTGGCTGAACTGTACAAGAGGTGTGATGTGACTGAGTACCACCCAAAGCCTGCCTGGTACCTCCTGCCAATGACACCGGAGGGCACAGACTTCTCTAGAGGAGCATCCAGATTGGTCATAGCAGATCATCCAATAGTGTATGCTAGTCAACTTGTCCCCAAGCACTTCAATCTGGAGTCCCCAGATGACTGTCCTGGAGATGATCTAAGGATGACACCTGTGACGCCCGGGGGTATGGTTAGGAGTGATCTCTGCATGTTCCCCAGGTCATGTGGAAGATGTTGTGTATTTACAGGGTCAGGTTTGAAAAACAACAGCTTTGGGGGAAGGAAAAAGAAATAATATGTAGGGTTTGCTTTTTTTTTTTTTTTTTTACCTTTGTGGGTAATCATCTACTAACAGACGTTTCCACTATTCCCCTTAAGTGAAACATTTGGAGAGAAGTGTGAACTTCACCCATGAAGACCCTTCCCAGCACTCGCATGTACTTCCAAGGGAGTAACAAGCACTAACTACTTGTATTTCTTTATGTACTCCCCTTTTTCACACCCGCTCCTTCTAGATCATATTGCTTTAAGATGATCAGATTTTTCCTTTAATGGAACACCACAGAGCTCTTTTCCTCTTTGACCTTTTAATTCGTGTTGAATAATAAAACTCAACATTGAACTGTGATTTGATATTACAACACCAGGGATGCCAAAGGTAAGGCCTCGAGTTCGCCAGAAGTCTGCATTTCTTGGTCCAGAGAGATTTCAGGATGCAATCTGGAAGTGTTTTAAATGCCAAAAGAAATGTGACACGCTCTCTTCTGTTTTCATTTCCTTCTCTCCCATCTGTCTTTTCCCTTGGCATCTTTATGGTCTCCATGTTTCCTCCTTGAGGCAGTCCGTCCAGCACACGGTCCCACCTCTTCTCAGGGAAGGCTTTGCTGTGAACAGAGCAGCTGTATTTGCTGACCATCTATTTTTGCTTCCTCTTCTTGGACTCCCTGACCTTTCTTTCCATTATGCGTCTGTGGCCCACACCTAGACTCCTCAAGGCTTTTTTTGTCTGGCCATGACATTGAGCTCTCTCTGTCCTCTGTGCCAGCTATGCATATGGATTTACTGTATTCTTACTGGACAAGGACACTGGCCACATGGCCAGAGCTGGGTACTCCATGTCTTGGGTTCTCCTTACCACTGTATAGGTCCTCAATTAATGAAGCCACATGTGTTCAGTAAATGCAAACCTGTGATGGCTGCAGGCTATCCAGAGACTCTCAGGTGTCCTGGCCCTGAATGCTATCAGAAGATAGCAAGAGAGTAGGAAATATCCTCTCCCAACACATCTGGGACCCAGCTCAAGGCAGAAAATGTCTAAGTAATTCAAGTCCTTGTATTCCTCCTAATGGAACTACTTTAACTCTAGGAAAGGGAGTTTTCCCTATATATTTATGTTGGTCTCAATAGAGCTACTTGCTGAGCATCTAAATTGAGAGGATACACATGTAGCCTTTCTGAGGAATGAACAAACATCAGGACATCATAGAGTGGAGTAATTAAAACTGCATGGACTTCTTTCCCCATTTTAAGTGAAGCCACTGATGTTTCTGACATGCACAGGGATTCCAACTGTATCCTGAAGCCGAGGAAACCTAGCACATGAAGCGCTTAGACTTGATATCTGAGAGCATTGTATGCTAATACAAGTAGCGGTAAATCCCTCCCTGGACCCAACACTTCCAATGTGCTATTAACTTGCACCTTCTTGCCCTTCACAAGCAGACTCCTGGAAATGCTGTCAGTGTTCCCTGGCTCCCTTTCCTCAACTACTCTTCACACCTCATTTTGCTGCAGTCTGGTTTCTATACTCAGCACCTCATTGAAATTGCTCCTCTGAGGTCACCTACCACTTCCTTATTGCCACACCCAATAGTCTCTCTCTCTCTCTTTTTAAATAGACTTTTTTTTTAGAGCAGTTTTGGGTTTACAGAAAAACTGAGCAGAAGGTACTGAGATTTCCCATATGCTCCCTACCCCCACACATGCATAACCTTCTCCATTATCAACATCCCCCACCAAAGCGACACATTTATTACAATTGCTGGATCTACATTGACACATCATTATCACCCAAAGTCCGTAATTTAAAATCAGGTTCACCCTTGGTGTTGTACAATCTGTGAGTTTGGACAGATGTATATTGATGTGTATCCACCATCACAGTATCATACAGAGTAATTTCACTAGTGTAAAAAATCCTCTGGTCTCTGCCTGATTTTTTTTCCCTTCATACAACCCCCGGTAACCACTCAGCTTTTTACTGTTACCATAGTTTTGCCATTTCCAGAATATTATATGGTTAGAGTTATATAGTATATAACATTTTAAGACTGGCTTCTTTCACTTAATAATACATGTTTAAAGTTATTTCATGTCTTTGCATGGCTTAATAGTTCATTTCTTTTTAGCCCTGCCTAATACTGAATTGTCTGGATGTACCACAGTTTATTTATCCATTCACTTTCTGAAGGACATCTTAGTTGCTTCAAAGTTTAGGAAATTATAAATAAAGCTGCTACATACATCTCTGTACTGGTGTTTTGCATACATAGTTTGTTAAGTCTTTTGGCTAAAAATCAAGGTGTGTGATTGCTAGATCCTATGGTAAGAGTATGTTTAGTTTTGCAAGAAACTGTCAAACTGTTTTCTAAAGTGGCTGTTCCATTTTGCATTTCCACCAGCAATGAAAAAGAGTTTCTGTTGTTCCAAATCCTTTCCAGCACTTAGTGTTGTCAGTGTTCTGAATTTTGGCCATTCAAGATGTGTAGTTATCTCATTTTTTTAAACTTTTGTTTCCCTGATGACATATGATATGACACATCTTTTTAGATGTTTATTTGCCACCTGTATATATTCTTTGGTGAGATGTCTATTAAGGTCTTTAGCCCATTTTATTTTTTAATTACAGTTGACACACAATATTATCTTAGTTTCAGGTATACAACCCAGTGATAGTTATATAATTATAACTTACAAAGTGATCATCCCAATAAACCTAGTACCCATCTGACACCATATATAGTTATTACAATATTACCGACTATATTCCCTACGCTGTACTTTACATCCTGATGACTATTCTGTAACTACCAATTTGTACTTCTTAGTCCCTTTATCTTTTTCACTTATCATCCCAATCCCCCTCCCATCCGGCAGCAATCAAAATGCTCTTTGTATCTGTGACTCTGTTTCTGTTTGGTTGTTTGCTTACTTTGGTTTTTTTTTTTTTTAGATTTAATTGTTAATAGATATATATTCATTGCCATTATGGTCTTCTTCTTCTGCTTCTTTCTTCTTCTTCTTCTTCTTCCTCTTCCTCTTCCTCCTCCTCCTCCTTTTCTTCTTCTTCACTCCTTGACATTTCATGTGATACTGTTTTGGTGATGATAAATTTCTTTAGCTTTTTCTCATCTGGGAAGCTCTTTTTATGTCTTTTGATTCTAAATGATAGCTTTGCTGGGTTAGAGTAATCTTGGTTGTGGGTCCTCGCTTTTTATCGCTTTGAATATTTTTTTGCCAATCCCATCTGCCCTGCAAAGTTTCTGTTGAGAAAAGATCTGACAGTTTTATGGGAGCTCCCTTGTAGGTGACTACCTGCTTTTTTCTTTCTGCTTTTAAGATTTCTCATTGTCTTTAATTTTTGGCATTTTAATTATGATGTGCCTTGGCGTGGACCTCTTCGGATTCATCTTGTTTGAGACTCTCTGTGCTTCCTGGACTTGGTATCTATTTCCTTCACCAGATTAGGGAAATTATTTCTCCATCATTTCCCATATAGCTTTCCAATTCCTTGCTCTCTCTTCTCTTTCTGGCACCCCCATGTTGCAAATGTTGGCACACCTGAAATTGTCCCAAAGGCTTCTTATACCATCCTCATTTTTTTGGGTTCATTTTTCTTTTTGCTATTCTGATTGGTTTTCTTCTGTTTCTTTGTCTTCCAAATCTCTGATTTGGTCATCTGCTTCATCTACTCCACTGTTGATTTCCTGTAGTGTATTTATTTGAGTTAACGTATTCTTCATTTATGACTGTTCACTTTTTCTATTTTCTAGTTCTGCTTTTATGTTTTTTCTTTGCTGAAGTTCTCACTAAGTTCACTTACTCTTCCCCTCAGTCCACTGGGCATCCTTATTACCAGCATTTTGAAGTCTGCATCTAGTACATAGCTTGTCTCCATTTTATTGAGTTCTTTTTCTGAGTTTTGTTCTGTTCTTTAATTTGGAACATGTTTCTTTGTCCCCTCATTTTGACAGCCTCTCTGTGTTTGTTGCTATATATTAGGTAGAGCTACTAGTGTCCTGAGCTTGGTAGTGTGGCCTAATATAGAAGATGCCCTGTAGGGCTCAGTGGCACAGCCTCCACAATCCCCAAGCTTGGAATTCCAGGTAACCCCCCACTCCAGCACCCCATGTGGGCTGTGTGCACCCTCCTGTTATAGTTGAAGCTTAATTGCTATTGACAAACCAGTGGGAGGGATGTACCCCCATGCTGATTGGCTACAATCATTGTAGAAGATCAGCTGTGCAGGAGCCAGCCCCATGGAGCAGGTCTTCTGTGGGGCTCTGGTGCCCACTGAGTCCACCCCTTAACTGTGTTGCTTGTGGGGGAAGTTTGGTGGTACTTTGATGTGTTATGAAGCTGTCCACTGACTGTGCCAGCTCTGGGTTACCCAGGATGTGCAGGAGAAGGTTAGCCACTACTTGTGTCCTGCCCATGGTCACCTGGCATGAGCTCCAAAGTAATCTACAGATGGCTGCCATCTCTACTGGGTCTGGAGGTTCCCAGGAAAGGCCGAGCTGTGAAACAGCTTGTCATTAATGGCCAGCTTCCATTAATGCTGGGCCTGGAGCCAGTTAGTGAGAGGTATGGGGCACACTGATGCTGCTTGTTTGAGAGATTTTAAGAAAGTCTGAAGCCTGAGTTAAGTCAGGCCATTTGTATGTACAATTTCTGGAAACAGGTTGAATGGGGATCTCAGGGAATCACCAGGGCAGGGTGAACACTGTTATCCAGGTTGATATGGTGCCTGCCTAATGGCTCTGTTGGGGGATGGCTCAAAAAAGGAAAAATGGCCTCTGCCAGCACTCCTGTCTGGAAGAAAGCTGCTCCTTCAGCCCTCACCTTGATGCTGTATGTCTTTGGTGTCTTTTGAGCTGCTGCCCCCATGCTGGAGCTCATACCAAGTGAGTCCATGCATGGGCCCTTTAAGAGTAATGCCTGGGACTTTAGAGCCCTTTGTCTCATTCAGACACAACTACCACTGATTTTTACAGCCAGAAGTTATGGGTACTTCTCTTTGTGGCACTGGAACCCTGTGTGAGAGGGCCTGGTGTGGGGCTGGGACCCCTTGCTGCTCAGGGGTGACTCTCCCAATTTTTATCCACCACACACGGGTGTGGGACCAGTCCATTCCACATCTCCACTCCTACCAGTCTCAATGTGGCTTTCTTTTTCTATTCTTAGTTGTAGGACTTCTGTCCAGCTAGATTTCAGGCAGTTTTGAGTGATGGTTGTTCTGTGGTTTCATTGTCATTTTGATGTGATTATGGGAGAATGTGAATAGCACGTTTACCTACAAAGCTATCTTGACTGGAAGCTTTTGGTACAGTTTTTAAATTGGGTTATTTGCTTCCTAATTGTTGTTTTAATTCTTTGTATATTTTGAATAACAGTCTTTTATCAAGTGTGTTGTCACAAATATTTTCTCCTAGTCTGTGGCTTCTCTTTTTATATTCTTGACAGTGTAGTTTAGAGGGCAGAAGTTTTTTATTTTAGAAGTCTAGTTTATCAACTCTGTTGTATCTAAGAAGCCATCATCAAACCCTAGGTCACTGGATTTTCTTCTATGTTATGTTCTAGGAGTTTTATAGTTTTGTCTTTTACATTTAGGTCTGTGATCCATTTTGAGTTAATTTTTGTGAAGAGTGTAAGATTTCTGTCTAGATTCATTTTCTCATATTTGTATGTCCAATTGTTTTAGCACCATTTGTTGAAAAGACTATCTTTTCCCCATTGTATTGTCTTTCCTCCTTTATCAAACGTCAATTGACTCTATTTATACAAGTTTGCTTCTGAGTTTCCTATTCTTTTTCATTAATCTATTGTTTATTCTTTCACCAATACTACACTGTCTTGATTACTGTAGCTCTTGAAGTAAATCTTGACCTTGAGCAGTGTCAGGCTTCCAACTTTGTTCTTCTTTAATATTGTATTGACTATTCTCAGTCTTTTGCCTCTCAATATAAACTTTAGTTTACATACACAAAATAAGTTTTTTGGATTTTGATAGGGATTGCATTGAATCTGTATATTAGCTTGCGAAGTACTGACATCTGTACAATGCTGAGTCTTCCTATCCATGTACATGAAATATCTTTCCATTTATTTAGTCCTATTTATTTCATTAGAGTTTTGTAGCCTTCCTCATAAAAATCTTATATATATTTTGTTAGATTTTTAAGTGTATCATTGTTTTGGATGCTAATGATAATGGTATTGTGTTTTTATTATTTATTTATTTTTTTGAATGGCCCTGATTTCTTTATTTTTTTAAAGTATTTCTATTGATTATGCTGTTACAGTTTTCACAATTTTTCCCCTTTATCCCCCCTCCATCCTGCTACCCCAACCCTCCAGCATCGCCCCCTTAGTTCATGTCCACGGGTTGTATGTATAAGTTCTTTGAGTTCTCTGTTTTCTATACCATTCTTTACTTCTCCCGTCTATTTCATGCCTACTAATTATGTCCCTGTATCTTCCCCCTCATTCTTCCCTTTCCCCTCCCCACCAAAATCCCTCCATGTGATGTCCATTTCTCTGATTCTGTTCCTGTTCTAGTTGTTTGTTTAGTTTTTGTTTTCATTGTTTTTCTTTTCTTTTAGGTTCATATGTTGATAGTTGTGAGTTTGTTGTCATTTTACTGTTCATAATTTTGATCTTCTTTTTCTTAGATAAGTCCCTTTCACATTTCATGTAATAAGGGCTTGGTGATGATGAACTCCTTTAACTTGATCTTATCTGGGAAGCACTTTATCTGCCCTTCCATTCTAAATGAAAGCTTTGCTGGATAAAGTAATCTTGGATGTAGGTCCTTGTCTTTCATGACTTCAAATATTTCTTTCCAGCTCCTTGCCTACAAGGTTTCTTTTGAGAAATCGGTTGATAGTGTTATAGGCACTCCTTTGTAGGTAACTCTCTCCTTTCCTCTTGCTTCTTTTAGGATTTTCTCTTTGTCTTTAATCTTGGGTAACTTAATGATGATGTGCCTTGGTGTGTTCCTCTTTGGGTCCAACTTCTTTGGGACTCTCTGGGCTTCCTGAACTTCCTGGAAGTCTATTTCCTTCACCAGATTGGGGCATTTTTCCTTCATTATTTGTTCAAATAAGTTTTCAGTTTCTTGCTCTTGTTCTTCTCCTTCTGGCACCCCTATAATTCAGATATTGGAATGTTTCAGGTTGTCCCAGAGTTCTGTGAGTCTCTCTTCACTTTTTGAATTTTTGTTTCTTCATTCTGTACCTGTTGGATGTTTATTTTTTCTTTTTGTTCTAAATCATTGAGTTGAGTCCTGGTTTCTTTCCTGTCACTGTTGGTTCCCTGAATATTTTGCTTTATTTCATTTTGGATATCTTTCATTTGGTTTTTCTTTTTTTTTGACCAAGTTCAATCAGACCTGTGAGCATTTTGATTACCAAGGCTTTAAATTCTCCATCAGATAGATTAGCTATCTCCTCTTCACTTAGTTCTCTTTCTGAGGTTTTGCTCTGTTCTTTCATTTGGGGCAGAAGTTGTAAGGGGGCAGGGCCTTAGGTATTCACCAGGGCAGGGCAACCCTCTTTGCTGCACTGAGGGGGAGGGGCCAGACAGGGAACAATGCAGCTTGCCTGCTCATCTCTAGTGCACTTTCCAGTGCACCCTCCTGTGAGGCTGGGAGTTTCTCCCACTGCTGCAACTGCCATAGTCCACAGTCAACTCTGAGTCTCAGTTTCCCCTTAAGTCAGCCTCTCCCGCGCCGCCTCACCGCAGCCAGCCCCACTCCCAAGGTCTGCTGCCTAACCGTGGGTTTTCTGACCAAGCCTGTGTAGTCTGCTGCCTTACCAGTCTGGTTGTTCTGGTTGACTTTTTCTTTAATTCCTTGGTTGTCAGAATTCTATGCAGTTTGATTTTCTGGTGCTTCTGGTTGTTTATTGATTTTAGACAGATTGTTATCCTCCTTTTGGTTGTGCAAGAAAATGAAGGGTTTCTACCTATGCCTCCATCTTGGCCAGAACTCCCTCATTGTGGTATTATGTTTTTAATTTAAAATTGTACTTGTTTATGTACGGTATATAAGAAAGATATTGACTTTTTGTATGTTCACTCTGTATCCTGCAACATTATTTTAACTTATTAGTTTCTAGGTTTTACTTGTTTGTTTGTTTTTTTCTCTGAGTTTCCAGGATCTGTGGTTTGGTATCTGACACTACTTTGCGGGAGATTTTGAGTCATTACTCTTTGAAATAATTGCTGTGTTCCTTTCTCTTTTCTCATTCTGGTATTCCTATTACACATATGTTACACCATTTGTACTTGTCTTACTCTTCTTGGGTATTCTGTTCTATGTCTTTCAGTCTTTTTTTTCTTTCACTTTTCAGTTTTAGAATTTCCATTTATCTGCTTACATCACCCATCTCTTCTTGATGTCTGCTTTATCTATGAGAGTCTTCAGCGTACTCCTCATAGCTGCTTCAAATTCCTGATTTGATAATTCTAATATCCCTGCAATATCTGTGTCTAGTTTTGGTCTGTCTCTTCAAACTTTTTTTTTTGTATGTATTGTAATTTTTCTCTTGACAGCTAAACATAATGAACTGGGTGAAAAGCACTGCTATAATTAGGCCTTTAGTAATGTGGTGGTGAGGTGTAGGGAGAGGGAAAGCATTCTGTACTGCTGTGATTAGATCTCAGTCTTGTAGTGAGCCTGTGCCTCTGGACTGTGACCTTCACATACTTCTCATTTCCTGCCTCTACCCACCCCTTGTGGGGGGCAGGATGGCTAGAGCGGGCTCGAGTGGGGTATTTCACTATTCCCACATGGAAGGCTGGAAGGGGCTGGGTTGGGTATTTTCCTTCAGCGAGGGCAGTGGGGCTCTGATGAAACTCCAGCAGATTAGGTTCTGGTTAAACAGTTTCCCCTGAGGGCAGACCTTGTTAAGAGGAACAGAATGCTCGGGTATGTTTCCAAACATCCCTTTTCCCCTCCCATTGCCAGATACATCAGGGGATTTTTCTCTGATGTTCACTGTAAGAATATGGTAGAGCCCTTGGAAATAAAACTCACAAAAGTGTGCCCCCCCCCCCCCCCCGGAAAAACTCCTTGGAGCTCTTAACTCTCAAAGTTGGCTGCACTGAACCTGAAGCAATTCATCAATCACACTTCGGGTTTCTCTACCACCGGTTCCTGTGGGTTTCTGCTTCAGTGAAGTTATGGTTCTCTGCATTGGCTTGTTGGTCTCTCTAATTTTGGAGGCAGTGGTTTCCCTTGTGACCTCACTTCTTTCATGGATCTAAGAAGAGTTGTTTTTTTTCAGTTTGTTTATCTTTTTACTATTGTTAGGACAGGCAGAGTGGTAACTTGCAAACATTTTAATTGTGGGACCAGAAACCCTGCAGTAGTCTCTCCGCAGTCCTTAACCTTATTTGATACTATCAGCTATATCTGATTCTGTTCTCTTGGTCCCCAGGACCCCACAGTTTGGCTGTCCTCCCTCTCCCTGTCTGTTCCTGCTCAGTTGTCATGATGGACTTCTTCTCTTTTGAAATGAAGGCATTTTTCCCCTCTAACCAGAAACTGTCATGATGGGCTTCTTCTCTTTTGAAATGAAGGCATTTTCCCCCTCTAACCAGAAGACCTAGGTAACAATATAATTAAAAAATTGCTACCCCCCAAATGGTAAATGATAAATGACCCCAAAAGATTAATTGTTGGTATTTTTGCCTTTTGTATTATTGAGGAACTAAACATAGACCCCATGATATAAACAAAATCTATGGTTGGTCTCAAAGGCAGTAGGAAATCAAACAGCTGTGTAGGCCTTTTTCATAATGCAAAGTGAAAAGCAAAAATGACA
Source organism: Tonatia bakeri (assembly GCA_004024845.1). Classification (NCBI taxonomy): domain Eukaryota; kingdom Metazoa; phylum Chordata; class Mammalia; order Chiroptera; family Phyllostomidae; genus Tonatia; species Tonatia bakeri. The sequence goes on along the minus strand of PVIA01003433.1, from coordinate 57,943 downwards.
ACACACACAGACATGCACATACATGTTCTAAAGTGACACTCTAGTTTTAAAAAGTAGTTGCCTGTGCTTTCTTGGCCTTGCTGAGAGATCGAACACTCCAGACTTTCTGCTTCTGCAGGTGAGTCGCTGCCAAGTAGGCCAGAGTGATTCCCACCATCTCTGACAAACTCATCAGGCAGCTTTTGTTTTCATGCAGCTGCAGTGCCAACGTCCCCAGGATCTCCAGTAATAATAATGTCGCACATTTTCCAATCATTTACTGAGTATAAAAATGGTACTTTCTAAACATTCACAAAAAATGAAAAGGATATGAATTGACATGTAGAAAAATAAGATTTTGATAATTTTGTTGTATGTCTGACAAAACCTTTAAGGAGCCCTGAAGTTCACACTTTCCCTACACACTCTCCAGTTTAATAGACAATCCAGGAGGGCCAGCTGCATGTCCATTCAGTTGCCCTGAGTTCTCTCCACCTACCAATGCTTACTTGATGACAGTGAGTTTAAGACACGGGGCCCTAAATATCAGGAAGAGACTAAACGTTGCATAATGTTATGTTCTCTTTATAACCGATTTCTAGAATGATATTAATAAAAATTGGTTAAAATAAAAAAGATATAAAGTTCAGTTTTTTTGCAAATTTTTCTTATCTGAAAAGTCTTCATTCCCTGGTAGCATAGGATAAATGACTCTGCTTGATGTTTGGGTCAGAGATGTAATAGAAATCAGGGTTAGAACACTGGATATATTTACCTCTAACTTGACTTGTAGCTGTATTTTTCCCTTTGCTCAAGAGCTGCACTGATTAATTTGGTAACCCAAGTATGACAGAAAACTCAAGACGCATCCTTTTCAATGAACAATTTTTCTTGGTGGAAAATTCATTTGAGTTTTGATACAGGATCATGATAATAACACCCACTTCTGTTGTTTATTTGGCCTTTGGAAAATCCAATCCTGGAAATGAAATAGGTATATTTCCTAAAAGGTTTCATAGTATTTCTGTGTGACTCTATAGAAAAGCTAATATCTGAAAACAGGTAACAACTGAAGGAGGGGATCTTTGACATGAGAATGTTTAAAGACAGTTATTTTTAAGAGTTTGAAATATTTTAAAATCTTTGGTTATATGTAAGCCATAATGTATAGTAGGTATTTCTAAGTAGAAAAAATAATTAATAAAGATATTACCCATTTTGGGGTTAACAAAGCCTTAAAGCAAATTTCTTTCATAGTTAAGAATTCTCTTTGATTGCAGCTATCCAGTAACTAAGGTAAATGGCACATAGTAAGTGCTTGATAAATTTCCCTTCTTTATTTGCATAATGAAGTACATTTTACAAACTTTATATTTTATGTTAGAAAGCCAGAGTCTTGCTGATTTCATGGAAGTAAAAACTGATCACGGAAACACGATAATGTGAGCTGGACTGTCAGTTCTTCCCGTGAAAGGGCTGTGGTCTGCCGGCTTCTTCTCTTTTTCGGTCTCTCAGCTCCTCTGGGAGCTGTGGGCACGTGGTGAAACTAAGTGAGTACTCGGTTAGAGCTGTGCATTGTCATATGTGGTTTGTGAATTTTGACAGGACAAGCTTATCTCCGAGTAAGTGGCAAATTTCAAAGAGTGGTTCCAACCCTAACTTTAGTTGAGCTGCCTTACAGTGCACCCATTGCCTGGTGGCACAGTCACTGGGAAATCATCAGAGGTACTGACGCTCATTTATGCCCGAGTTTGGATCCAGGACAACTGCTGTGACTTCACATGATCACAAAACAGTTTTATAATGGTTCTGTTGATGAACGTGGAAGTAAGATTTCTTCCCTTGCACTTCTCAATGCCCAAATTCCTTCATTTATAAACTAATTTTGCAATGAGTTAAGAAACAAACCCAGGAAAGGGCACCAGTTTGGGATTCAAAGAATCAAATCAAAGCCCTGGCCTCTTTTCACGCATTATGTGATCTTGGGCAAGTCATTCCACCTCTCCTGGCTCCTCCTGACGTATGAAATGGGTGGGTACTGAATATGGAAATAACATATACATGTGCTCTGGGGAGGAAGTGACAAAATGAACACAGGTGAATGAACTAGACTGTTAAATGCTGAACATATATTAAAGTTGTTTCTTCTTGACCTGCCATTCAAACAACAGAAAAGAACCAGTGATGGAGAGTTTGCAGGTAACCCAATCTTCCAAATGATCTCATTTTAAGCAGTTATCATATTTTTCAGACTATAAGACACACTTTTCTCCCCCCCAAACTTGGGAGGAATAATGGTTGTTAGTGCTGCTGTTGAGTTCTGTTTATATTTACATTGGTAAAATATTATGTTATTTATGTTATGAAATATTTTACCACATTTTTTGCTTCGAATTTTTTTCCCCTATTTTCCTCCTCTAAAACCTAGGTACATCTTATGGTCTGAAAAATGTGGTAATCTCCATCAATAGAACTATTAAAAATATCAAGGAGAGTCCCCATTCACATTATTTTCTTAGATCCCTGACACTATTTGATGAAATTGTTTACGACATAGAGGGTATGGAGTCAGGGTTCTAACCTGAGTTTCAGGTCTACGTCCTCCTTTTCCTGGAGGCTTTCTGCCTCCCTGCTCCTCAGTGAGGCCATGGCTCCTGACCAGTCCCTGGTTAGATGGGAGCTTATGTTCTGGGCTCAGCTCTCATTCGCTCATGAGGAAGGGGGAACTTCATGGGTAGGCGGGGGGCTTTGTGGTTCTTTTTGGGGTATGCTTTCCTTTTGGAGCCACAGGTCAGCTGGAGCAGAGCTGTTAGGAAAGACCCTTCAGGGACCAGTGCACCATGGAGGGTCTTGCTGACAACTGCTTTCACCCTTTGCTTGTCTAACGGTGGCTTCTCTTTGACTGAAGACAGAATAAAGCAAACAGTTGGCAACTATGCTGCCAGAGACTGGAATTCCATAAAATACATACAACTAAGAGACAGGCAATCAAACATGCTATGTTTGTGGGCTATGGTATTTTCATGTGGGAACACACAGAAACAACAGAAAAACAAGGAAACTCAGGCCTGAAACTCCAGCTAATGACAGTCTGCACAGCCACCAGAGCTGATTTCTGGGTGGAATCTGAGGAGAAATGAAGCTGAAAGGAGCCCGACGAAGCCACACACTGGGGCCTTGTTTTGTCTCTCCTGATTTACTGGATAGTTCTATGAAAACCAGTTAATCATACCAGCTCCAAACCAGTCTTTAAGTGAATGAGAACCCATGAAAAAGAGTTGTGAGAGCCCTTCTCTCCCTAACTCCTCACCTTTCTGGGGATACACAAGGCATTTCATGCAAGATTCTCCAGTTTTCAGCCTAAGGCAAATGCTGCTCACTCTTACAATCCTGCATGTAATCTCTGAATACATACATGTTGCTTTTACATCTGCTCCATGAGCTTATCAGATTTTATGTTGCTTGCAGAAAGAACCATTTCTAAGTCAAGACTAGTAACGCCAATCACATGAGCATTTATTCAAGAGTTTATCTATTCATTCACACAACCATTTATTGTATTTACCAATCTTCATGGAAAACTGACTATGTAGCAAGGCATTTGGGAAAGCTCTGGGAGGGATACAGAAATGAACATGTCAGTCCCCTAAGAAGAAGCTTAAAATTCTTTGGGCCCATGAATATAGAGATGCTCAACCTCATTCATAGTAAAAGAAGAGCAAATTAGAGCCACACAAAGATTTTGCTAATAGATGGGAACAGTCTGCAAAGTGGAAGTCACTGTGCTGGCAAGGCTGGAGGGAGCAGGCAGTCCCAGGCACTGTGGGGAGACTGCAGGTTAGCACCACTCCCCAGAGGGGCAGGTTGCATGTCTCAACTAAAATTATAAATATATGTAGACTTTGATGCAATGAGCCCATTTGTGGAAATTCATTCTACAAACACATACGCACATGCACAAAATGATATGAGGGCAAGCAAGTTATTTCTTGCAGCACCATCTAGAATAGCAAAAGATTAAAGAAAAACACACCCATCAATAAGGGGCTGGTTCTCTGTATAATGGAATACTATGTAGCAGATAAGAAGAATGATGTGGAAAAGTCTTCAAGAAGAATGACGTGGAAAAGTCTGTGACAAAAGCAAAATCAAGTAAGTATGTACAGCATGTTATTATTTTTTGTAAAAAGAAACAAGGAAGATAAGAATATGCATTGGTATTTTCTTGAGTTAACATAAAGAAACCCTGGAAGTGTACACAAGTGAGTCCTGGCAGTGGTTTAGAGTGGGGGTGCTAGTGGGTGGGGTGGAGAGTGGAGTGCCAGGTGGGAACGAAACAGCTAGGGACAGAGGGAGGAAATCCATCACTGTATACCTCTTTATATTGTTGGCACTTAAAAGCCATGTGGCTATATTGCCCTTCATAAAATGAAATAAGTATGCTTTAAAAAATTTTTTTGGAAAGACAAATGTTCTAATAATATGTACAATACACATAACTACCTCATTTTTAAATTAAATTTAAAATTCCTTGAGGGATGAAACACATAGAACAGGGGTGTCCAACTCATTTTCACTGGGAGCCACATCAGCCTCATGATTGCCTTCAAAGAGCTGAAATAATTTTAGGGCTGTATAAATGTAACCACTCCTTAACAGTTAAGGAGTTGAAATACATTCGGCCGTTTGAAGGCAACTGTGAGGCTGATGTGGCCCCTGGTGAAAATGAGCTTGACCCCCTTGACATAGAACCTTTTAAATTAATCTCTCAGACAGTTTCACCCTCTCCAATTTCTCTTATAAACACTTGACAAATTAATCTTCCCAAACACCCCTTTAGAGATATTGCCAGAAATGTTTCTTTATGGTTCCGACATCAAATTCAAACATCTCTGCCTTTTAGGGCTCTCCACAAACTCACCACACCTGCCTGATACAGTCCAATGTCCACTGTTGAGAATCCCTACCAAGCATGTGGGCTCCCATCAGTTGGGTTTGTCATTGTTCTTGAATGTTCCCATCCCTGTGCCTCAGCTTGGGCCAGTTTCCCTGTCTGTAGGGATGCCTTCCACTCTGCCCTCTGTCTATCCTGAGCTCTGCTGACTTCCAAGGTTCCTCCCATCTGTAAAAGCTGCTCTTTAAGTCCATGTTTATGTATTCCTTACGAGATCTCCATAGTACTAATCATTAGTACTGCATGCTTAACTGATTCCACAGTGAGATTGTTAGGTCTTTAGAGATAAAGTCAACAGAATGCATGCCCACATGCATGCTCACACACACACATACATACACCACTGGGACCCTTGGTAGGAAGCAACATCAACCTCACGTTTCCAGCTTTGTGGGTCCTTCTAAGAAGAGGTTGTCCAGGTCACAGCTGTAAGGATTGACTAGACCCCAACCCACCCCTCCCTTGCTGCTTCAAATAGGGGTAAAGGGATCCTGATTTAATTGTCTAGGTTCTTATCAACTTTTACTTACATAACATGCTCCCATTCTTGAAATCCAACTGAAATCCAAACATTACTGATGGTGCCTGGTGAATTGGAGGGTGGTCCCACATGGAGATCATTTGCATATGGGTCCCTGCCACCACTACTACCATCACCCCCAATCAGGAGAGGTAAGAGGGAAGAGGGGACAGCTTCAGTTCTCAACCCTTATAAGCCCAGTCTGAGCATCATGGAGCAAGAGCCTGTAGGTCGAACCAAAAGTATGTCTCTGACTCTGTGAGGGATCCATCCATTCATGGCAATGTAGCTCTGGGGCAGTGAGAAATGGTGAGAGTGTAAAGCAGCTTGGACAGTTTTTGAGTTTTGCAGCTTTGGGGAGCCCGAGAAGCCAAAGCCTGAGCAGGGTAGCATGGTGAGGGATGAATAAAAAGTGACTTCTCAAGCCATGGACATCAGGGAGGAGACCACTACAGAATTACCAGACACGTCAGTTCTTAAGCAATGTAAGATACCCACAGGGGCTGCCAGAAGTCCCTGGGTGCTGAGGGGATTCTGAAGGAGGCTGGGGATGGGAGTGGGTAGTGGCAAGAGCCAGTGGCATCCGGATTATTTCTGTGGGGGTAACCTTGTCCACATACCCAAGTAGATGACATCTTGAGAAATTCAGTTTAAACTTGGTATTTATCAACTAGTTCCTCCTGCAGTGTGGGGCCCATAAGCTCACTGATAGTTTAAGCGACAGAATTTTAGAGCTAGTGCTGGGAACCACCAGCAGGTTTCAGCCTGAGTGCTGACTCCCTCCTATCTACTGGTAGTGATTCCTTGCAGTCCTGCTGAGATGGATGTTGAAGCCAGGTTGGATTCACTGGAAGAGAGCATCACAGTCCATTATAGAAGTCTGTTGTGGCTCACAGTGGGAGGGCACAGTTTTTGTAGATTTGTCATCTTACTCCTATATTACTGTTAAGGAAGTAACCCGAGAAAAAAAGTGGTTTGTTGCTTGTTCAAGGTCTCTGTACCAACTTAGGTCTCTTCTCTACCTCCCTTGGCTTCTCCATTGCTTTTTACATTTCATTTCATTTCTTTTCTTTTTTAGGTAAATGGAAATGTAAGGATAATCAAAATAACAAATGATCTAAGACCTTGATTTTAGGTAATAGTCTTATTCTTCCAGCCCTTCCCTATGCTCCTCTACAAAACAAACTATGAGTGTCCCATGAAATAGTCAACCAAACCGAGATATTTTTTTCTTTCTCTCTGACTTTCTGTTTATCCTTCTGGGGAAGAAAGAAAAGGGAATCAAATAGGCAAAGCATAGGCAGTCTGAAGGAGAAGCAAGCAGAAAATATTTGGCTAGCACACAAACTGAGTGAATAACCCAGAATTGATGGTGCCCACAGACCTTTCTTGTTTGCATCAGGATCCCCCCACCAACTGCTGTTTTCCTGATGCTCCTTTCTCCATCTCTGCCACACATAATCCCCACCTAGCTCCACATCTGATTCCCGAAGCTGGGTTTATGAGGAAGTAGTGATTTTTAAAGATGCCTCACCTGTCACATCAATTATGAGTCATCACACTGGGGTGCACCTTTGTCTGACATGCCAAGTTTTCTCTGCTTACACTTCAAAAGGCAATCTTGCACTCACAATAACAATGTGAAATCCATTGATACAGGACAGGGTTTAAACTAGTGCATCTCAAGCATCTGAAAGAGATCTAAGCTTGGACCCTAACATAAGGGCATGAGTACTTCAATGTTTTGTTGCTCTTTGAGACTTTTGTCTGGGACCCAGAGGAAAAACTCAAGGACTGTTACTGTATATCCAAGATGTTAGCCCAAAGAAAAAAGGGAAGTAAAAAATCCTAACAGCATTTCAGAATCAATAAATGAAACAAGACAGGCTCTGACAGAAGACAAAGTATCTAAAAGTGACATTTTGGGTTAAGGCTCCTGGCCAAGATGGCAGCATAGGTAGAAATGCTTCACTTCCATGCACAACCAAAAGAAAGATAACAACCAACTTAAAAACAAAAAACAACCAGAACTGACAGAAAATCCATCTGTATGGAAGTCCAACAACCAAGGAGTTAAAGAAGAAACATTCATCCAGACAGGTAGGAGGGGCAGAGATGGGCAGTTGGGGCAGAGAGGACACCTATTAAGGCAACTCCTGGCAGAATGGGTGGTCCTATATTTGTGTGTTGATAAACCAGGAGGAACAACTGCAGAGCAAGGGACCATGCAACCCAGGGTTCCAGGGCCGGAAAAAGACAGTTTCAAAACTTCTGGCTGTAAATATCTGTGGGGGTTGCAGCACCAGGAGAAACTGCCAGTCCTATAGGAGAGTCTATTGGAGGGGCCCACAAGGTTCAAGAATGTACACAAATCCTCCAAACCAGGAATCAGCACCAGGAGGGTACAATTTGCTTATGGGTAACAGGGGAGTGACTGAAAGGGGAGAAGAGCTGAGCAAGAGGCATTGTTCCCTCTCTGACCCCTCCCCCACATACAGCCACACAACTCAGTGAAGTAGGTTGCCCTGCCCTGGTGAATACCTAAGGCTCTGCCCCTTACACGTAACAGGTGCACTGAGACAAAGAAATATGGCCCAAATGAAAGAACAGATAGAAACTCCAGAAAAAGAACTAAACAACGAGGAGATAGCCAACCTATCAGATGAAGCGTTCAAAACACTGGTAATCAGGATTTTCACAGAAATGATCAAGTATGGATGCAAAATAAAGGAAGAAGTGGAGGTTATACAAAGTGAAATAAAGAAAAATACACAGGGACCAACAGTGATGGGAAGGAAACCGGGATTCAAGTCAATGCCTTGAAACAGAAGGAAGAAATAAACATTCAACCAGAAAAGAATTAAGAAACAAGAGTTCAAAAAAAGTGAGGAGAGATTGAGGAACCTCAGGGACAACTTTAAACATTCCAACATCTAAATCATAGGGATGCCAGAAGGAAAAGAGAAAGAGCAAGAAATTGAAAACTTATTTGAAAAAACCAATGAAAGAAACCTTCCCCAATCTGGTGAAGGAAATATATATATACAAGTCCAGGAAGCACAGAGAATTCCACAGAAATTGGAGCCAAAGAGGAACACACCAAGACACATCATAATTACATTACCCAAGATTAAAGATAAGGAGAGAATCTTAAAAGCAGCAAGAGAAAAGGAAATAGTTACCTACAAGGGACTTCCAATAAAACTATCAGCTGATTTCTCAAAGGAAACCGTTCAGGCAAGAAGGGGCTGGAAAGAAGTATTCCAAGTCATGAAAGGCAAGGACCTACATCCAAGATTATTCTATCCAGCAAAGCTATCATTTAGAATGGAAGGACAGATAAAGGCTTCCCAGATAAGGTCAAGTTAAAGGAGTTCATCACCACTAAGCCCTTATTACATGAAATGTGAAAGGGATTTATCTAAGAAAAAGAAGATCAAAACTATGAACACTAAAATGACAACAAACTCACAGCTATCAACAACTGATCCTAAAAAAGGCAAAAACAAAACAAACTAAGCAAACAACTAGAACAGGAAAAGAATCCTAGAAATAGAGATCACATGGAGTGTTATTAGTGGGGAGGGGGGAAGATGGGGGAAATGGTACAGAGAAGAAGAGGCATAACTGGTAGGTACAAAATAGGGGAAGGTTAAGAATAGTATAGGAAATGGAGAGGCCAAAGAACTTACATGTACGACCCATGGACATGAACTAAAAGGGAGGAATGCTGGAGGGAAGGGGAGAATAGGGTTCAGAGGGATAAAGGGGAGAACAAAATGGGATAACTGTAATAGCATATCAATAAAATATACTTAAAATTATTTTGTTAATTATAAGACAAAACAAACTCATTTTTATTAAAGAGAAGTGACACTTCTCTGTGACTACCCGCTCTATTTATTCCAAAAAAATACTTATTGAATTGTGACTGAGGGCCAGAAACCAGGGATAAAAAACAAATGAATCAGCCCTGGCTGGTGTAGCTCAGTGGATTGAGCGCGGGCTGTGAACCAGGCATCGCAAGTTCGATTCCCAGTCAGGGCACATGCCTAGGTTGCAGGCCATGTCTCCCAGCAACCACATTGATGTTTCTCTCTGTCTCTGTCTCTCTGTCTCTCTCTCTCTCCCTCCCTTCCCTCTCTAAAAATAAATAAATAAAATCTTTAAAAAAAAAACAAAAAAAAACAAATGAATCAGTCACACTCTGTGTTCTTCAAGTCACTGTGTGGGGGGGGCCCTACACACATGTAAACAGATGATTTCAGTAATGTGTGACAAGTGTAATGAAGATGAGGGCATGGAGCCAGGAGAACACTTTAAAAAGTGATTTAAAAGTAACTGCTGCTGCTAACATTTATTTTATGCTCATTGCACACTACTCCACATGGGCATCTGTGTATTTCTACCCCATCTCCCCTCCTATGTTGTAGGGACCACATTTTCAACCTACTTCTTTTGTGTATAGGGTCTGGTCTACACAGATGCTTAATAAATAATTAGATCCAGAGATATTTATTGAGCAGCTGGTACCTGGTGTAAGACTGAAAGTAGAGGCTTCCTATGCTGAATAAATTAATTCTCACATTCAAGATTGTGGTTCAGTGAAAATGAAAGGCACGGTCTGACGAAGGATCACAAGAGCAACACACACAAAAGCACTGTGGGAAGGCAGGGCCAGGAGTGAATAGTCTGCTTGAATAAACAGCAAGGCAGGAGGTGGAGGAGGGTGTGGAGTGGACTCCTGCAAGGGGAGTCCAGGGAAAGAAACCGGTGGGAGATGCAGCAGCAGAAGAGAAAAACGTAGACAGGCCATTGCTGTGTTGAGGACCTGGAACTTGATTTCTCAGTCAACAAAAAGTCCATGTTGATTGACTGATGGAATTAATGGATTTTAGGAGTCCCACATATATGTGCAAATTAGTCAGTATTACTGAAGTTAAGCAGTTACTGAGAGCCACTTGTTCTGTGAATCTTCTTGTGAATTTTCTCTGCACTAAGCTGCATCATCTATGGTAAGGACTGGGCCTTTATATATAAAGGTATTACTACTTTCTCATGCACAGGCCAGGCCACCTCAGGTGGTCAGCCTGTGCTTGTGACTGCCATCGTCTCTGCCCCTCCTCCACCTGGTGTCCACCTCTCCAGGGCAGCCACTCTTACCAAGTCTGCAGGATGTGCCCTCTAGGCCCTTCACTGGCATCTTCTCTCCACTCTGACCACTCCCTTTATCAGCTTCCCTCGGCCTGGAAATTAACTGTCACCACCCTCCCCAGGGCTCTGCCTTTGTCCTGGAGATTTCTCCATTTTATAGGTGAGGAAATTAAAGCTTAGTGATGCTAAGCAACTTGTCCATTGTCACACTAGCAAGCCTAGTTGGTGGAAAGGGACCTGCAGTGGTGCCCCCAGGGCTGGAACCCTGGGTACATTCTGACAGGGACGCTAATGCAATCTATGCGTAGTATATGAGAGTAACCACCTGCAAAACTATTTCATAGACAGACTGGAAGAAAGGAAAGCTCTAGAAATTTAATCAAGATATGATGACATGTGAAAATGCTCACATCTCCTCATCAAAGAGATGATTCCTGAAGCTGTGTCTAAAATCATCCCCCTCGCTCAATCCTCCTCAGCGCGTAAGGGCTCAACATCAAAGGACACTTATCATGATGTCTTTGTTCGCCTCGCTGTCTACTGTCCCCTTCCACTGAATATGAGTCCCGTGAAGGCTGGGGTCTTGTGTCTTAACCAGACTCTGATCCCGAGCACTTTGAACAGAGTTTGGCACACAGCGGTGGGTCGATACAACCTAACCTTCAGTGATTCTCAAGTGAAAAGCTTGAGAAAGCACTACCCACATTCCACTTCCCAGAGGGAGATTTTGACCCTCCTCTCTCTCACTGGTAATCAGTGTGCAGAGTGGCACTGTCGCAAAAGGACTGTCGACCCCTCAGGTCTGTCGGAGTAGCACTGGGGCAGCCTCTGATCTCTAGGCCGAACAACGGGATTAACACAGTTTTAGAAAGAATATGCCAATACACAAAGAATGGTAAAGAAAAGAGATAGCACTTACTCTGGGCCCAGCAAGGTCCAAGTGCTTTATATTTTGTAAGTCACTGAATCCTAACAACTATCTTACAAAGGAGTTGGTATATATTGTTCCTTTTTTGTAAATGAGAAAACAGGCACAGAGAAATTAAGTAACTTGCCTGAGAATGTACTGTTAGGAAGTGGGATTTGAATCCAGGTACTCTGGCCCGGAGTCCATGCCAGGCAATGCAGAACACTGCTTGTGGCATATTCAAGATGACCACAAACACTTGAACATTCCTGCCATCAGAGGGTGGACTCTGTATCTTCCCCTTAAGCCTAGATTGGCCTGCAGCTAATCTGAGCAATAAGGTAAGACAGAAGTAACAATATACCAGTCTGGGAGTCTGGGCCTTGCTTTTCAGACTAGCAATTTCCATTTGTTTCCTCTGGTAGTTGAACTTTTAAGGAAGTAGTCTGACTCCCCTGTGGGCAAGGCCAAGTGGAGAGGCCCAAGACTATATGGAGAGAGACAGGGTCAGCAGGGTCCAGGTTTCCAGCTGTCCCTTCTCAGGCACCAGGTAGATGAGTCATCTTGAACTGTCAGCCCTGCCCAGCAGACTGTCATTGGAGATTTAATGTCACATGGAGCTGACTCCTACCTAAATTCCTGAGTCACAAAGGAATGAGCTATGATAAAACAGTTGTTGCTTCTCACCACTGAGTTTTGGGATAGTTTGCTGGGCAGTTTTGTCGTGCTAACCAGAATAGTGGCCTGTGAACATTTTGACTGTGACACACAGAGAGGAATACATTTTCCAGAAAACACACGTACATAGGACAACTCTGGACTTTGGCATTGGCTGCAGCTTTGAAAGCTCAAGTGACCGAACGCTTACCTTCCATATCTTTGTCAGAATTAAAGTGAAAGCAGCTTTAGAAATAGGTTTTAAAGTATTTTCCACTTTTTCTTAATTTTATATAAAATCTTTGTTTTCAAAACTACCTTCGACTGTTTGAATTCCTTTTGTGGGATTTTTTTTCCTTCTTGAGGATCAGTTTTTCCTGAGGAAGGCTACTGACAATTTTTCCAATTGTTTTTGTCCCAAATCACATAAATTGGTGCTCACTGAATACATCTGTTAGTTTAAAAATGGACTTGAGAGGTATCTCAGCGAGGTCTGCACAGAGCCATGTAATTGTTATCACTAAAAAGAACCTTAGACTATTTATTTCTGACTTGTTGCCAGGATAGAAAATGAAGAATACTCGCACTTGAGCAAAAATCTCAAACGGGAAATGTGAAGATCAGAGAGGGTCGAGGACTGTGACGGAAGCGGCAACACCGCTGCGGGATGAACTGTGCCCCCTGTGGCCGGCTTGATAAAAACGAAACGAAAACAGACCTGCCAGGGAAGGCCACAGGAGAAGCGGATGAAAGGGTAGAGCTCTCATCAACGAATAAACCAAACCTTACAACGCTACGTAATGCAAACCCAGAGGCACTGTGAGTTTATACTGCCAGTCATTTCAAAAAGGAAAATTAAGGTCTTCGTCAGAGCAGTGCACAGAGTCCAGGGAACGGCGCAGACGGCAAAAATCACATTCAGAAGTGAACTGCTGGAGATGTGGTCAGCCTGTGACAGTGTCGTTCTTCTCATCCTCTGGCCCAATTTCACCCTTGGATGTGTGGGACAGTTCTTACTAATTCAGGTGGAAGTCAAATGTGCATGTTCAAAGGACAAATTTGGCCTATTGTATCTTTGCAAAGATATTAATAAAGCACTAGAAGTGAAAATGATTGTTGGGTGATCAGGGTTCTTGTCTCAGATGAGAGATGCTGGGGGAGAGGGGAAGTGCTTCATTATTTTCTCCTTCAGAGAGGCTCCAGCTCTGTGTTCTGCAGCGTCCATGCCTCTCGCTAACCCTGCAATGTGTCCACAGGAACATCATCTGTTCCAAGGAAATGCTCTGACCCCTGCAGCAGAAGGCTCTGGATGATATAAATAAACTTTTATATCAAAGGATGAAAAGTGAGTTATCACATCTTCCTTGATGAAAGAAGTGGGAATGCTATTGGGGGTGGCTGGGAAGTACAGATTTGGGAGTCCAAACAAGTGTTTTTTGAGCCTGTTGTCTGTTACCAGTAAGTTGCCTGACTTTGCGTGCACAGCAAATGACCCTGCTGTACTAAGCTTCCGATTTGTCACCAGAAATAAAATGGTTGGTTGACAGGCTAAATAAGATGTCTTCAGCTCTAGTAGTCTGTGATTTTATCACATACAAAATTATCTGTAAAAATGTTCTACTAGCAATTAAAGGTGATGATAAAATTATAAATGGGGATTAAAAGAAGTTAAAATAGTACTTTATCTGAGAAGATTGTGACAACCCTTAGGAAAAAACCACACTGTACTATACAAGTAATGATAGCATGAGTAATAATGACATACTTTATTTAGCAGCTACTACATGAACGCCAGGGTATACGCTGGGCACCTTACATTCGCCATCCCTGACCCTCATGACAGTCTACACAATAAGTGTGGTAAATTGTACTTTCCAAAGCTGGCCACAGTGATGTACCCCAGCCCACACATGCATCTAGAATTTTGTCCTTTCACCATTGAGAGGTGGAAGATTAATTTCTTTCTCTTTGAATCTGGGTGGACTCATGACTCATTTGTAACCAAGAGAATACGACAGAAGCAATTCTGGAAGGTTCCTGGGGTTAAATCATAAAAGACAATGCAGCTTCTGGTTTCTTAGCTAGAATACTTGCTCTTAAAGACTTTAGTTGGTAAATAAGCAATCTGGCTGCTTATCTGTTGGGGGCTGGCATGTTGCGAGGAAGCCATGACAGAGACCACGTGGACAGGTCCTGAGACAACATGAAAGAGAAGGCTAGACAGACAGCTCCCACCTTCTCCAGCACCCCTCTCCCCACTGCTGCAGCTCCAGCTACCACTTGAGAGGCCCTAAACCAGATCTATCAAGCCAATCCCTTCCAAAATCCTCATCCAGAGAAATTGTGAGCCACAGCAAAATAATTATTATTTTAAGCCACTAAGTTTGGAGTGACCTGTTACTTGGCTATAGCTAACCAGTAGATTTTCGTAACTTTGGTACCTGGAATTGGGGTATCTCGTCAACAAAAACCTGTAATGTGTGTTATTGGCCTTGGGACTAGACAGTGGTAGGAAGCTGGAAGGGACTTGAGGAGTCCGTTAGTGAATGCCTGAAGAGTTTTAAAGAGAGTGTTAGCCAAAGGCTCCAGAAGGCTATTGGTGAGGGCTTAAGGAAAAATGAGGGAAATATTATTTGAGGTGAAGTAAAGGAGGCTCTTGTGATATAGTAGGGGAAAGTTTACAAGATTATCACCAGCAATAATGCAGAAAGTATACACTGTTCCTGAAGAACTCAATGATTTAGCTAGGAAGATTTCCAGGAAGAGTGTTAATGTGCTGCCTGGTGTCTCCTAGCTGCCCATATTAAATGAGAGAGGACAAAAATGAATTACGAAACAAGCTTCTCAGTTTGTGAATGGAAGTTGCAGAAATGTTAGAGCACAGAAATTTTAAAGGGTACAGCCTTTGCTGTCTAAACCCTTTTCAGCCAGCAAAGGGTTCTTGAATTGAGAAACGGCTTCCTGGAAAAGATGACATCCAAGATAGGGTGTTAAGATGCTTTGTTAAGACCCCATAAAGAACTCTTTAACCCTTTCAGACAGATAAAAGAACTCCTGGGAATCACAAGGGCTGGCTCTCAGATGCTTATACAGGTAGAGAAGGACTTGCCTTAAAGAGATTCGTGGGTGTGAGTTTTCTCTACTGGAGTAGATTATAAATTGATATGCAGAAGCCCATAAAGTATTTATGGAAATTGTATCAGGTTGGGCTGAAGGGGACAGAGATAGTGCACAATATAAAAGAGCCATTGGACCCTCAACCTTTGTGGGGAGGAAGTCAGCTGAGAAGTCGCTCGGTTGCAAATGTAGGCCCCTTTGCATGGAAAGAAATGGAGACTCCAGACACTGGGCCCAAGGGAAAAGGCCAAGCCACAGAAAACAACCGCCAGGAAGTAGGCTGGGTTCCAATGAAGGGCCTGGAGCTTTGTGCCTGGGTAGATTTTGTAATTGCTGTAACTCAGTGCTTGCCGAGTGCCTCCCATCCTCCCCTTTTCTGAGTGGGATCAGCTAACAGTTATCTGAGTTTGACATTAAGTTCAGCATATCCATTGTATGTTATCTGTGTTGGGGCAGGTGACTTGGGGAAGCACGGTGCTCACAGACAACTACCCAGGGAAGAACACCAGGACCTGATTTAGAGCCTAGACCTTGAGCGTAATGCTTTCTTGAGGCTCTTGATTTTTATAGGAAAAATTATAGCTCAGAGCACAGAAACTGTCATGTTTAGTGTCTTGACTTCTTTTTCTCCTTGACATCTAAGCCATTAACTTAGGTCTTACTTCCATCATGAAGATGACTGCTTTCATGTTCTGGATGATGAAAAAAATGGTGATGAAAACTTGGTGTACCTCCTTCTCCCTTTCCAGAACCTAGGGGATATACTTCTCACTGCAGAATTCTCAGTTCCATTACTTTCACTTGTGAATGACTCAGAACCTACTTATGGAAGATAAATCTTATATATTCTGTAATTTTAGAGCTGGAAAGGACCTCAGAAGTCCAAATCAACCCCTTCATTTTATAGATGAGAACCTCAAGGTTTTGTCAGTGGAATGATTTACCATAAAGTGACTTGCCCAAGGTCATGTAATTAATGACAGAGTGAAGGCTAGAAATTTCTCCTTTCATTCCATTCCGTCATTCGACAAACTTTTCTGAGAGCCTGCTATTTGTAAGGCATGTCTTAGATTCTTTCCTTCTCTGGGTTCCTTTCATACTGACTAGATGATGTTAACCAGAATTAGGAAGTAAACAGGAATTCAAGCCAGTCTACTGAATCCCTTCTTTTTTAGTATATAGTTCTAGAAAAAGTTTGATGAGTGGAGCTGTTAGATGTCTTTGGCATCCTGTTGTCTGTGGTTTTGGATTATTTATGCCAGATGGCTTGTATACCACCTTACCACAGATAATCAGAAACTAAGTAAATTACCTATTTTCTTTCTTTTTTAAAACAGATTTTTATTTATTTATTTTTAGAGAGAGGGGAAGAGAGGGAGAAAGACAGGGAGAGAAACATCAGTGTGTGGTTGCCTCTCCCATGGCCCCCACTGAGGACCTGGCCTGCAACCTAGGCATGTGCCCTGACTAGGGATTGAACCAGTGACTCCTTGATTCCCAGCCCGCACTTAATCCATTGAGCTACAACAGCCAGGGCTACTTTCTAAGCAGAACATCCTTCTTTCTCATATGGCCAACTTTAAATGTACAAATTGCATTTAATTCAAAATTTTACAGCAACTTTTCTTACCAGCTGCTTTGGTATATTCCCTGGCCTTTCCCAAAACCCATCACTGCTGCTTAGCAAAATGGAGCTCAACCTTGGGCTCCTCCCAGAACAATCTTTTGGTTTCTTTCTACATACATCTTGGTGAGATCTTGGCATCTTTAATCACAATTTTCCCCACTGCAGGCACCAAAACTGTGTTGCACAACTCCCTACGTGAGGAATATTCTCTGTTTCCAAGAACATTAAGAACTTTCTTGATATCTTTGGAAAAATCTCAGTAAAGAAACCACTTCCTCTTTAATCCATTAGGGACTGTCAGTGTGGAATGGAGGTTCTCTCTTCCTTCCTGCTTTCTTGTTTAGTGTTTATTATTGACTTGATAGTTACATAATGTAGAAGGTAAGGATGATGTTTCATGAGTGATGCTAGGCAGTCTCTGGTATATAATCCTGCACTCATGAGAATATAATATTACCCTTTGAGTATAAGATTCAATTGACTAAGTCCTGGGAATATTGTTCTTTTTACATCTTGGATGTTTATATATTAAGAAGTATATAGAGCCCCTTTCTTAAGAAGTTTCTAAAATAAAAGTTTTTACAATGAAATAACTGATAAATTAAGAGGAATTAACAGTATCAAATAAGAAAGTATTATGGTTTTTTTTGTAGGTTAAATAATCATAGACATTTTTGGAGCACAAGAGAAGGGGAAGACACTTGAAACAGTATTTTTATAAAAGAAATGTACAGAACTACATCATTCGAGCAAAAGTGTATGTTAAATTTGATAACAAATTAATGGTTTTAGAATTCTAAATATTTGAAAGAAAGTCTAATATTCCGATGTAAAAGAATGGGGTATTTTATTTATGGAAAGAAAAAGTATTGCAATATTTTCTTATTCCTTGGTCCTTTTTGTAGAAAAAAAATCTAGATGAATGAATGATGAGGTATATGAGTATAAGTAATGGCAAATAGCTAAAACCTATAAGGAATGCCTCATGACTTCATAGATAAAAATGCCTCATGACTTTATAGACAAAAATGACAGGAAAGACTATTTGGACTGGGGAATCCACAGAAACTTTTCTAAGCAGGCAGGGTCATTGCCAGGGTCATCTTTGATCAGCTTGCAAACACACTTTTCACATCAGGGGAGTTTCTTGGGGAAGTGCAGATGGGAACATCAGAGGCTATAGAGCTGCCAAAGTTATTTCAGGAAAGGAAATGAAGGTGGAAAAAAATCTGTATCAATGTCTCCACACCCCATGTTGGTGGTCACTCCAATTCCAACTAGTCACCAACATTTTCAATAGATGAGATAACTGCATTCCCAAATAGCCACGGAAGGGACAAATCACTGTAATTAAAACAGTTTCCAGATCCTGGGTCTTTGAAGACACGAGTGAAGGGAGAACTGAGAGGACTTGGTCTGGGCTCTGCTCTGCATGTCTCTATACCTAAGTGAAGCTAGAACAGGGAGGGCACACAGCTCAGGAATTTGTAGCAGCAAGAGGCCCCTATATTGAGTGGAAGAGGAAGCACTTGGTACAAACAAGGATGTAGGAGGGCTCCTTGAGCGTGAGCCCTTATTCAGCAGCCCCCTGTTCTCCCAGCCAGAGCTGGATGTAAGTTTTCTGAGGGCAGGCAGAGTGACCATCATCTTTACACGTTGTATGTCTTTCCTCAGTGGCCACCTTGGCACCTTGTACCAGCATTTCCTGCAGTACACTGCAAGGAACAGTGAGTGAATCTTTGCCCTGCTAAAGAGGTCTTACGTGTGTAAAAGAGTGGAACAGTGCAGAGATCAAACAAGCCTTAAAAATGACAGGTTAAACAAAACAGTTGTATGGGGGTTTTCCCAGATCATCAATAAATCAATGCACCATATGACTCTTAAAGGGGAGGATTTTAAACTTTCAGATCAGAGAACACCTTGTTCATGGATTTTTTTTTTCTTTTCAGGACTCTATTTTATGGATGGCACCTTCCATCTGGGAAGTGCTCCACGTTTTTGAACTGAATTGATATAGAGCAAGTCTTACCCTTTCACTTGTGCCAATATATTTCTCCCTGGTTTTCCTTTCCTGTGTTAAATATTCTCTGTAGACATACTTCTCCTATAATTATTACCATAGTTTCTATCATTCATTCCTTTTTAGTCTGCCTGCCTTCCACACTGTTAAGACCTGTGAAGGCAGGTTCACCATTTGTCCCCATGAGCTCCCTCTTGTGGGGATGCTCATTAACAACCTTCAAGACTGGGGTGTTCAGACCGAATCTGTCACTTCAGAGGCCATCCAAATGGCCAAGGCAATCCATAGGTGAGACTGTCACTACTGCTGTGTTCTGGACACTGCCTCTCTCCATCTGCCCGGGATCCCATGGGCTTTGTTGGCCGCCAACACTGCTCCTGCTGACTCACCCAAAGCTAGCAGCTGTGAAGATCCCTGGCCCTTCTACACAGGGAGCTTCCTCTCCTGCTACCCTACTTTTGCCATTTTCTTTGTATTTGTTTGACAGAGCTTTATTGAGATAACTCACATAGCCTAAATTTTATCCACGTGAAGTATATAATTTAATAATTTCTGGTATATTCACAAAGTTGTGCAACTATCACCACAATCAATTTTGGGATATTTTCACCATGCCAAAAAGAAACCCTGTATGCTTTAGTTATTACCTCCCAGTCTCCCCATCCTCTCAGGCCCTAAGTGACCACTACTATACTTTCTGTATCCATAGACTTGTCTATTGAGACATGTCACTTAAATACAATCATATGTGTTTTTTTAAGATGGCATTTTTTTTACCAAGCATTATGTTTTCCAGGCTCATCCATGTTACAGCATGTGCCAGTGCTTCATTCCATTTTGGGGCCGAATAAAATTCCATCATGCCCTGGCTGGTCTGGTTCAGTGGACTGAGTATTGGCCTGTGAACCCAAAGGTCACCAGTTTGATTCCCAGTCATGGCACATGCCTGGGGTGCAGGCCAGGTCTCTAGCTGGGGGAGAGTGAGAGGCAAAAGATAGATGCTTCTCTTGCATCAATGTTCTCTCCCTTTCTTTCTCTCTCCCTTCCATTTTCTGTAAAAATAAAAAAGTAAATAAATAAATAAATAATAAAATCTTTAAAAAAATAGTATTCCATCAAATAGATATATCACATCTTGTTTATACATTCATCAACTGGTGGACATTTGGGCTATTTCTACCTTTTAGCTATTGTGAAGAATGCTGCCATGAATATTCACATACAAGTTTTTGTCTACACATATGCTTTCAGTTCTCTTGGATGTGTACCTAGGAGTGGAACTGCTGGGCCATGAGTCTCTGTCTAATTTTGGAGGAACTGCCAGACTGTTTCCCAAGAGACTGCGCCATTTTACTTTCCTACCAGCAGTGTGGGAGTTCCAGTTCCTCTACATCCTCTCCAACACCTGACTCTTTGATCTAGCTACCACCGTGGGTGTGAAGTGGTGTCTCTTGGTGGTTTCGATTTGCTTTTCCCTGGCGACTAATGAGCTTGAGTATCTTTTCATATACCTATTGGTCATTTGTGTATAACTTTGGAGAAATGTTTATTCAAATCCATTGCCCATTTTTAAATGGGGTTATTTGACTTTTTGATGTTGAGTTATAAGTATTCTTTATGTATTCTGGATACCGAACCCTTATCAGATGTATTAATTTTCAAATACTTTTCTCCCATTTTGTAGGTTGTCTTTGCACTTGCTTGGTGGTATTCTTTGAACTACAAAAGTTTTGAATGTTGGTGAAGTTCAATTTATCTATTTTTTGTTGCTTATGTTTTAAGTGTCGTATCCATAAAACCACTGCCAAATCCAACGTCATGGAGATTTACCTCTATGCATTTTTCTTAGAATTTGTAAGTTTAGCTCGTCAATCTATTTTGAGCTATTTTTTGCATATGGTATGAGGCTGAGGTTCAACTTAATTCTTTTGAATGTGGGTATCCTGTTTTCCTACTGCCACTGCTGAGAATACCGTTCTTTCCCCACGGAATGGTCTTGGCACCTTTTTTGAAAACCAACCAACCATAGATGCGTGGCTTTATTTCTGGACTCTCGATGCTGTCCCACTGGTCTGTGTGTCTGTCTTCATACCGTTACTGCACTGTCTTGACTACTGTTGCTTTGCTGCTTTACTGTCGCTTTGGATTTAGAAAGTGGTGAGTCCTCTAACTTCCTTTTCCAAGAACATTTTGGCTATCCAGGTCCTTTGAATTTTCATATAAATTTTAGGATAAGCTTGTACTTTCTACAAAGAAGCCAATGGCATTGCCTCTGTAGATCGATTTGGGAAGCATTACCACCTTATTAATTTTAAGTCTTCTGATCCATGAACATGGGTTATCTTTCTATTTATTCAGATGTTCTTTAACTTCTTTCAATAATGTTTGGTAGTTTTCAAATCATAAGTTTTGTACTTTCTTTATTAAATTTATTCCTAAATATTTTATTTTTTGATAGTGTTGTAAATGGCATTTTCTTATTTTTATTTTCAAATTGTTATAGCAAAATGTATAGAAATATAATAGACTTTTATATATTAATCTTGTACCTTACAAACTGATGAACTCTTCTGTTAGTTCTAATAGTTTTTTAGTGAATTCCTTAGAATTATCTATACACCAGATCATGTCATCTGTGAATAAAAATAGCTTTTTACTTTTTCTCTTCCAATCTGAATGCCTGTTATGATGTTGACTTTTTCATACTAAGAGTAGAACTTTACATTTAATTCTATCCCATTTGATTTTGTTTCTCTTAACCCATAGAATGCTTTTTTAATTGGATAGTCTTTTAGTGCATTTTGTTTATGACTCATCTTTTTATTGCCAGAAGTTTTCACAGTATCTGCTGTTTTGCATTCAGTGAATGTTTGTAAAATTGAGATGTGATATGAATCTGCAATTTTGGTAAGCTAGTAGTGTTCTGGATCTTTCATTGATGTAAATGTTAAACAGTATTGGTGCTATTAAAACGTCTAGGGTCCCAAGATATCAACAGTGATGGCAGTGATACCCAGAACCTGCCCTTTCACAGAACCAAGAGGCCATACCAGAGGCTGGAGAGCAATGAAGATAAAACCTCAGGAAGCAATGGAGGTATAACCATTACTAAAAGAGTTTTCTCTCTTTTTTTTCTTTTTATTAGTTATTCAAGTATAGTTGTCTCCATTTTCCCACCACCACTTTCCCTCACTCCATGCACCCGCCCCTCTGACCCTCAATCCTTACCCCTTTGGCTTTGTCCATAGGCCTTTTATACACGTTCCCTGATGACCCTTCCCCTTCTTTCCCCCTTCGTTGGCCTCCCCTCCCCTCTGGTTACTGTCAGTTCGTTCTTGACTTCAAGGTCTCTGGTTATATTTTGTTTGCTTTGTTTGTTTTGTTGATTAGGTTCCAAAAGAGTTTTCTTTAAAAAAAAGTAGAACCATATATAATCCAGCAACTTCTCTCTTGGGTATATATTCAAAGGAAATGAAATCAGTAGTATTTTGAAGAGATGTCTGCACTTCCATATTCATTACTGCATCATTCACAGTAGCTAAGATATGGATACAACACAAGTGTCCATTAATGGATGAACAGATGACAGCTGTCGAGGGGGTGAGTGGAGGGAGGAGAAAGAAGGTAGACAGGGGATAAATGGTGATGGTCAAAGACTTGACTTGAGGTAGTGAATACACAAAACAGTGTACAGGTGATGTGTTGCAGAATTGTGTACCTGAGACCTGTATAATTTTGTTAACCAGTGTCATGCCAATAAATTCAATAAAAAGAAAATGTGGTACATATATAATAAAATATTATTCAGCATTTAAAAAGTAAACCCTCTCATTTATACATTGAGGAACCCAGAAGGCGTTAAGTGAAATTGTGCAGGCACAGAAAGACAAATACATCATTATCTTACTTACATGAGGAATCTAAAAGTGTCAAACTCAAAGAAGCAGAGAGTAGAATAGTGATTGCCAGGGGCCAGGGCAATGCAGTGTTATTAACCATGGTTGCCATGCTGTATGTCAGATCTTTAGAACTGATTCATCCTGCGTGTCTGGAATTTTGAACTCTTTGACCAACCCTTATTTTTATAACTTATTCAGAATAAATTCTGGAGATCTTATGCATGGCATGATGCCTATAGTTAATAATACTGTATTGAATTTTTGAAATTTGCTAACAGAGTAAATCTTAAATGTTCTCACCACACACATACAAAAGTGTGTAAAGTGATGGATATGTTAATCTGTTTGATTGTGGTAATCATTTGACAATGTGTACATATGTAAAAACATCATGTTGTATATCTTGAATATGTACAATATTTTTGTCAATTATATACACCTCAAGAAAGCTGGAAAATAATGATGAATAAAATTTTAAAAAAAGAAACAGTGTGGACAGCACCAGCACAGCAATGGCACCAGCCTCATGACAGCAGAGGATGACGGTGGGGCACCCTCACCTGGCTGGGGCAGCAGACGGCACCGAGGAAGCCACAGGAGGAGGAGGCAAACAGCTGCCATGATCTGGGCTGGGAAACCTCGACTGTGAGCAAATGTGAAGTGCTGTCTGCGGACTCTGAAAATGAATGCAAGGGGATACTCTCAGGGGGCTGAGGAGCCCAGAATAGGAGGTAGGAGTGAGAGCCAAATATGAGGGCGATTTCATCTCAGGCTGCAGTGGTCTGGGAAAACTTGAGTCAGACCTGCAGAAATCTCTCAATCACAAATTATTTCTTTGATTCACTCTTCCCCTCAAGATGCCAGTCCGTTTTTCTTCTTTCTGTCAATTTAAAACCCTTAAGCTGTCTGCTCTACTTCCTCAAATCCCATACAAACTGCAATCCATTACTTTTGGGCTTTAATATCCACCATCTACTGAAGGAGTTCTACCCAAAAGTCTCTCAGATTTTGCTGTCACATCATACTTCATTTGCCAAATGACCACAGGGCTGATGGAAGTCAAAAGGGAAGACAGAGCCTTCCACATTTCAGCTTGTGTATTCAGATGGCTCAATTGCCTCCCATAATAAGCAATAGTGATAGTCTTCCTAACATTCCCTGAGTACTTACTCTGCTCAGCTGTAATTTTAAGCACTAAATATATATATACACATATATATGTTTATATAAATATATATGTCTATAAGCATACATAAATAAATATATATACACATAAATGTGTCTATATGTAGACATATTTAAGACTCACAGTAATTGTCTGAGGGTTAATAAATTTCCTCCTTCCTTGTAAATGTCAGAGTCCAGGTCCCGACACTGTTCTGCCCGCTCAAATGCAGTTGAGGGAATGAAGTTTAGATTAAAGCGAGCCCCACATTCTCAAATCTGAGGTGGTCATAGGGTAAGTTAACCTATTTTTATGTGAAAATCTTATTTACAGAGAAACTACCTATTATGCTCAATGCCTAAACTCAAGAGAAGCCACTCAACAATGGTAGATTATTAATATTTTTATACTGAGTCCAGAATAATGAATATAAATTTAGCTCAATTATTACATGATTAAAATAAGTTAAAGCCTGGGTTAATACAGGTTTATACTTCAGGAACTCTACTTTTTCAAGGGCCATCAGAAAATTGGCAAATTTAGGAATTCTACTTTGATTTATAGTATTTAATCAAATTACTCAAAAAGGCTAACTCTTGTACCAGATTTACAAACCCATCACCAGGTTAAATAATTCCTGGGGTCACAAAAATTGCAGACTGGAGTTTTCTCCAAACTGCTTAACGAGGAAGACTGAATGCAGAGGTCACGTGGCCACGCCCAGCTCCTCCTGGGGCAGCAGCTGGACCACACTAAAAATGGAGAGCTGCTCATTCTACATCGACTCCCTTTTGCAATCTCGGTAAGTCCCTCAGTGACAGGAGCCAGGCTGCCAAGATATCAGCATCAGGATCTGGTCCAATGTAAACACCCAGCGTTGTGGGGCTAATGTGCTGAATTAGAGTTATGCTGCTACCTGCCATTCCTTACTCAAAGATGACTTTCCAGATCCAAGAAAAACAGACCTGTCAGCATGAAAATTGGTGTAGTTGTCAAATAGGGAGGCTAATGCCGTTCAAGCCCATTGTCTTAGCCAAGTCTGAGGAAGACCTTAAAAATCACAGGCTCCCGACAGACCCCTTGCTAGGGCTCACCAGACCTGATTTTGAACTGCCCAGGCAGACGGGTCTGGGTGGGGAGGAAGGGTCTGGTTGTTTGATCTGTTTACCAGTCAGTCAATTCTGGCACAAAGCACAGTGTTCAGGGTTTCTGACCACCAGTCTCAGACAGACTCAGAACAAAACTCATTCCTTACATTAAAAACTGGGAGATTTTAACCATAGGGATTGCTTCCGTGGGGCCCTATGAGGCCTGACCTCCAGAAGAAGCCATGCTTAGAAGTGAACTTCTAACAAAGAGACCATAAATGGTCGGGGACTAGAGAGTCAAGTTAGTCATATTGAAAACTTATTCTTGGTTGTTCACATTTAAAGGAAGTTTCTGTCCTATAAACTAGAACTCTAGGATGTCTTACACACAGGACAATTCTGTGGTTTTCAAACTTCAAGGCATGTTAGAATCATAACTTATGAAAATGCAGTTTGCCCACAGTGGGGTTCACACTCACCCACTGCCCTCACAGAGCTTAGGATTTGGCATGTTGGGGAACACTGGCCTGAACAGAGACCAGGGCCTCCGCTCTCCAGCTCCTGGGCTCTGCCCACACAGTCTATGTTTTCAAAAAGCTTCTTAGATGATTCTGATGCCACTGAGAATCACTGACCTCACTGGCCCACACAGTTCCCTCATCTTCCTCCAAAGTACCTCCCTGAACAGTGGCTAATACAGTAATTCCAACGGGGTGAACATTCTCCTGTGAGGGACACAGAGTTGAGGGTGGGGAGACCTGGTCATTTAGAAAGTACAGAGAGGGACAGGACAATGAGTGCTTGCCACAAACAAATGTGACTGCTTCGCAGTTTCTTCTAGAGCAGGGTCTGCAAGCTTTTCTGTAAGCAGCTAGATAGTAACTATGTTTCCCTCTGTGGGCCACACGTCTCTGTGGCATCCACGCCATCAGTTGCCGTGGGAAAGGACAACATGTAAACCAATGAGCATGACTGCCCTGCACTCAAACTTTATTCAGGAAAATGGGAGGCTGCAGGCCATGGGCTGTGGCCATAGTTTGCTGATGCCTGTTCTAGAGTCAATATTACAACAAACATCTTTAAACAAAATTACAGAAGGAGAGGGGTTGGTAAGGTGTTGGGTTCTAACTGCATTTTAACAATTATTTAAAAATATTTGGTAAGGGAAAGTTAACTAGCACACTTGTGAACGTGGACTTCCCTGCAGATAAGGAAAACTGGCATATTCAAGCCCTCTGGCCTTTCCTGTGAGCACACAGGAAGGGAAATAAATAGACATGTGGTAAAAAGAAATGTTAATTAAAAAAATAAACAGTCGATAAAAGCTCTGGAAATAATGAATAATCACTTAGAGAGACTGTGATATAGCGAATATGTAGAAAAAACAAAGGATTGGAAGACAAAAGAAGTCAACCAAGTGTGTTAGGCATTGTGAGCTGAGACGCTGCCCTTGGGAGACTGAAGTACCATGGGAGAGAGGTCCTTAGCCAGATGGTTGGAATTGGGTGCCTAAATGTAATGGAGACCTAAACCTATCTGAGCCTAGAAGTACAGGAAGACTTCCTGGAGGTGGTGACACAACCAGAACATTGAAGGATGAAGATCAGTTGGCCAGATTTTTTTTTAAATGAAAGAGAACCAGAAAGATCATTACAAGAGGCAAAACCATGAGCAAAAGCATGCAGATGAGAAATGGCAAAATGATAAGCTCAAGACTGGGGAGGCAGGAGGCTCAGGTCGCCAGGAGCTGTGTCCCCACTGCTGGGGCCTGGCATTTCTGGTTTACTGCCAAGTGGGACAGTTTCCCAACAGCCCCTATTGGTTCCCTCGATGCCTGCACACACCTCTATAAATAGTTCCTTTCTTAAAAACCTCTTTAAATATTCCAGCAGAGCATGCCATCTCTGTTTCCTGCTGGAATGAAAAAGTATGAATTGAGGTGGGTAAGCACCTCTTCCTTTCCCTCTTATGCCAGCAGTAAGAAAGTCACTTTCTTTCAAAAGAACCCTCACTTCTAGCCTCTTCAACATCCCTTAGATAGCCTCAAGGTGGGTGGTTATAAGCAACATATAGAAAAAATGGTTTCAGCTTCTCCCGTAAAAGCTTATGATTTACGTCAGGAACTAGCTATGCAAATTACGGAGGAACTGCTACATACCGTGGGTGCATGGGGAGAAGGACGAACAGTGGCTAGTATTGTCATCACTTCACATAGGGAGAGGCGGGGTGACAAGCAGATTTGTGCTGGGGATGGGGCATGACATCTGGGGGGGCTTCAGTTGGGGAAAGGCAGAGTGGGATGCGTGCGGGAGATGAGCTCTTGGTTGTACTGTGCTCAAAGTATGAACTCTCATGTGTCAGGGATGAGAAGACCATTTGTCTAATACCTTAGTTCCTAGCAGCCCAGACTTGGGGACCATCAGAAACAAAATTCTGGAAGAAAGGCAAGAGTTAGGAGAGTTCTAGCAAAAACTGGAACAGAGTCTTACAAGATGTGCGCTAAATGTTAGCCATGCAGCGTGCCAGGACCCACTTGCAAAATCCTACAAGTGATTTCTGTGTGCACTAGAGCTAGGTAACCACTGGGTCAGAGGGATGGATGGGCTCCAGAGGCCACTACCACCAGAAAAGAAGCCAGTGTAAAGAATCAGAAATAAAGAGAAGAATCCTTCATCTCTACAGAAAGATAAAAAATGTGGTGCTGGTTAGAAACAATATTATTTTAAATATTGTATGATTTTCTTTTGCCCTATGATCCTTTTTTTTCCTCTAATATAGGATTTTGCCTATGTTTTAATTGCCGGCCTTTGATCATTTGCTTGTGGTGTTGTTGAAGCATATAAAAGGGAGGGATTTCCAGATTTTCTGGAATTTGCTGGTTCACTCTTTTTCAGCCCTGTGGGACTTGGGGTCTCTGCAGCCTCCCACCTACAGCCTATGTCTGTCTTGGCCATAGCAGGTTGCATGTTACCAGCCTCAGCTGCTGAGCTCTGGGGCAAGATTAGCCACCCTATGCCAGTGTTCTGATGTTCCTGGCGGTGAGCCTAGGAGGTCTGGTGTCTGTCTTTCCCTTCCTCACTGCATACAGAAGGGGTTATGTGAAGCATTTTGCCCCGGCTTCTCTTCTTACCCTGCCAGAATGCAGGCCCACCCTGAGCTTCACTGACCTTGGCTAAGACCTTGACATCCATCTTGGTCCCTGTAGGTCCTTTTAACCAGAGGACTAGCTTCTATTTCTTGTACCTGTAACCATAGGATAGGATCTTCTTGCAAACTGACTGACTATGAAGATCTGCAGGAATGTATCCATCCTAACTTTGAGTTTTGCTTGCCTCCTGGAAGGAAGGCCACTAAAATTTGGTACCATGAGCCAGGCATATCTCTATGTTTTGTTTCCCAATAATTTTTTCAACAAACCAAAAAAGTAGGTATCATTTCCAATTTTATACAGATAAGAGAAGCGGGGCTCAGAGAAGTTAAGTAATGTGCCCAGGGTCACAGAGCTACTGAGAGCATATAGACGAAGATTGTAGTCAAGATATTTTTGCCTCCAGAACTCATGTTCTTTCTTCCATACTGCAACAGCTGGCTTCCTGCTGGTGTTCCCGAGTTTACCATGACATTGCGATCTTACAGCAAGTAATCTGGCTGCCTTTCTGGGGGGTGTCAGTCAACATGCAGAGAGGTTTGTTTCCCCACTGTCTGTGGCAGCTGCATCAGGCTTCCTCTTCTCCCTCCCTACCAGATTCCCACAAATAAGTGTTTCTCCTCTCCCTTCCCTTCTCTCCAAAATTTAAAAAAAAAAAAAAAAAAAAGCCCTGACCAGCGTGGCCCAGTTGGTGGGGCCAGTTTGAGTCCCAGTCAGGACACATGCCTAGAGTTGTGGGGTCAGTGCCAGTAGGGGTAAGGTCGGGGCACATACGAGAGAGGCCGCTGGTCGACGTTTCACTCCCTCTCTTTTTCCCTCCTTTCTCCTCTCTGGGCCTGAACTGGCCCAGGGTACTCAAACAGCAGGTACTTGCAGGCTGATTACTTACACTCTCCATCCCTGTTCCCCATGATCCACAATATCTTCAGGCTTTGTTCCCATGAAACGAATGAAGCCCACACACTTTAGGGCTGCTCACCTGCATGGGCCCCAAGAGGATCTTAGTGACATGGCACATGACTATGAGATGTTGTAAAAATTTTAAGAGTCAGATATTTTATTGCAATCAGTTAAGACCACCGGATCTTCCTACAGTTTGGAAGTGCGAAATGTAGGAGTGACCACTGGCATTTTGGGATCTAAGGAGAACATTTAATCTGTTGTTAGAGTAATATAGTTGCATGGTCCTTGGTTGCTTTTGTTTATGCTTAAATTATTGCCAGTGGTCCTGGTGTGGCGATAGTCTCCAGCAACCCATTTTTCACTCACTGTGCCACCTCGCCCGACATTGTGGCATAAAGGTACAGGTCTAGAGCTTATACTGTGATATGAACATGCCCCATGTCACCCAGTGTTGGAAGATATTGGCACTGGAATCGAAATGAGGTTTGAATGGGTCTGTAGAAGCAGAAAATTCCTCCAAATCAGATAGCTCACATACAAAAGAACATGCTGGAATTTTTCCACTTTTTACAGTTCTAACAATTTGCATGACGTGAAAATGATGAGCTGTGAATCTGAAAGGATCCTTTCTAAACCACTAACAACATAAACAAGTCCCAGCTAGCCGTGCTTAGAAGGAGGACTGAGTCATCCTTCTGTCGTCTCTATGGACGACGGTACTACAAATGGCTCCACAGAGCAGTCAGCAAAGATCACGCAGTGAGAAACGTAGAGGAAACGTGTCACAGAAGTGTGCTAATTAACTAAATATTGTATTTATATGAATTTTGTTTTTGAGCTTTTTAAAATTTGTAATGGGCCATCAAGTTTTTTCTCATTATTTCATAAATATTTAACTTTATTTCTAATTGTGAATTAATAATTTTGTATTCTTTTTCTTAAAGAGAACTCCCCAAACTGCATAAGCTTCAGGCCACACAAACCGGGGTCCTCCCCATTAGTGACATTTACAAAAGGGCTCTGTAGTCAAGATCTAGGGGTACACCATGTAAAAGTTGGCAAGTTTTTTGTTTTCAAAAACTTTGTTGCTGCTTTTGTCTTTCCTTGGGAAATTAGGTGGCTCAAATGAGGGGCAAAGCCCTGTCCTTTCCTTCTTGCTGCCAACCGAGCATGTCACCTCCGTCTAGCATTGGCACTGAAGCAGAGAGAACGCCACGAGAGGCTGAGACTCGGAAGAACCTTCATGTAGAGTCAAAGTGGGGGAAGACGGCAAGTATGCTTACCAAGTGTCTATTAATTACATACGTACACAGACATAATGTGTGTAAGATTTAATTTCTGCATTCCTTAGAATAACCCTGGAATACCAAGAAATGAAGTCATTAGAACTTTAATTAAGTCCACCAATATTTTTCTTGCTAATAACTACATATAGAAACTATGTAAAATATTACATAGAAAAAAAAAGATGTAATGAGACACATCTGATTATCTCACTTATGAAAGTACTTGCATGAAGTTTCTCAAATAATTATCTAAACTCAAGACTTGATTGTTTCCCTTACTATTTGGTTTTCAGGTTAAATGAATGGATGCAAAAATGGAAAATAACACAGCACTAATTTGAACACTGAAACGTGATTAATGACAGAAAAATCAGCACTGTTTGCACTGATGATTAAAGTGAACAGACCAAAGAAAAGCTTAAAAAATGTTTTTTATGTTAAGTTGTGATGAAGCAGATCTATAATAACATAAATGCTCTCAAACCTCAACTGGAAAGAGAGAACTATGAAACCTATTAAATTTTTTAGCTGCATGAAAAAACTTTTATATATAACACACATTAAATTCATGTAGATTGGAATGAGGTAAGGAAAATATTTCAGTTATGAGGACTGGGTTTCATTCTATACTGGAGGCTCTTACAAGTTCCATTCCGATGGTTCGGACAGAGGAGCTTTTTCACGTCTTTATCAGATCTGAATGCTAGAGACAGGGATGAAGGAAGATTTAACAAGAGAAGTGGGTGATGTCATGAATGGGAACCCTGTTGGAAGAGGGAGAAAGGGAATTTAACACCAACATACACCTTCCCCCAGTCACTGATCTGGACTCCGCTAAACCAGGCCCATGGCCTCTCTGTTGTGATCACGTCCATCTGCTCTTGTGGTCTGGGCATGTGCTATCCCTTCACAAGTTTCCTGAGATTCTCTCCCATGTCTACTCTCCTGATCATCACTCTAAACTTGATTCTTTTGTAAAAAGATACATTTTATTGATTATGTTATTGCAGTTGTCCCACTTTCTCCCCTTTATTCCCCTCTACCCTGTACCCCCTCTCCCACTCACATTCCCCTGAAGTTCAGGTCCATGGGAGGTATATACAAATTCTTTGGCTTCTCCATTTCCTATACTATTCTTAACCTCCCCCTGCCTATTTTGTACCTACCATTTATGCTCTTCTTATTCCCTGTACCTTTATCCCATTCTCTCCACCTCCCTCCCCACTGATAACCCTCCCTCTTATCTCCATTTCTAGGATTCTGTTCCTGTTCTAGTTGTTTGCTTAGTTCTTGTTATTTTTAGGTTCAGTTGTTGATAGTTGTGAGTTTGTTGCCATTTTATTGTTCATATTTTTGATCATCTTCTTTTTCTTAGATAAGTCCCTTTAACATTTCACATAATAAAGACTTGTTGATGATGAACTCCTTTAACTTGACCTTGTCTGGGAAGCACTTCATCTGCCCTTCCATTCTAAATGAAAGCTTTGCTGGATAGAGTAATCTTGGATGTAGGTCCTTGCCTCTCATGACCGAATACTTCTTTCAGCCCCTCTTGCCTGCAAGGTTTCTTTGGAGAAATCAGCTGACAGTCTTATGAGAACTCCTTTGTAGGTAACTATTTCCTTTTCTCTTGCTGCTTTAAGATTCTCTCCTTATCTTTAACCTTGGGTAATGTAATCATGATGTGCCTTGGTGTGTGCTTCTTTGGGTCTAACTTCTTTGGGACTCTCTGAGCTTCCTGGACTTCCCGGAAGTCTATTTCCTTTGTCAGACTGGGGAAGTTCTCCTTCATTATGTTTTCAAATAAGCTTTCAATTTCTTGCTCTTCCTCTTCTCCTTCTGGCACCCCTATAATTTGGATGTTGGAATGTTTAAAGTTGTCCCTGAGGTTCCTCAGTCTCTCCTCACTTTTTTGAATTCTTGTTTCTTCAATTTTTTCTGGTTGAATGTTTATTTCTTCCTTCTGCTCCAAATCACTGATTGGAGTCCCAGTTTCCTTCCCTTTACTGTTGGTTCCTTGTACATTTCTCTTCATTTCACTTTGCATAGCCTTCACTTCTTCCTCCATTTTGCAACCATACTCAACCATTTCTGTGAGCATCCTGGTTACCAGTGTTTTGAACTCTGCATCTCATAAGCTGGCTATCTCTTCATCACTTAGTTCTATTTTTGAAGCTTTGATCTGTTCTTTCATTTGGGTCATATTTCTTTGTTCTGGTGCAGTTGTTACATTGTAAGGGGTAGAGCCTTAGGTATTCACCAAGGTGGGGAAACCCACATCTCTACATTGTGGCATTGTGTATGGGGGAGGGGTCTGAAAGGGAACAATGCTCAGCTCTTGGCCAGCTTTCAGTCACTTCCCCCACTACCCACAAGCAAATTGGGCCCTTCTGATGCTCATTCCCGGGTGAGTGGGTTTGTGTATGTTTTAGGACACTGTGGGTCTCCCCAACAAACTCCCCTGTGAGGCTGGGAGTTTTTCCAGCTGCTGCAACACCCACAGATTTTCACAGCCAGAGGTTTTGAGGCTTTATTTCCCTGCACTGGAACCCTGGGTTGTGTGGTCTGTCTTGCTCCCCAGTTGTTCTTCTTTGTTATCTGCATGCAAACCCAATGTGACCACTCAGTCCTTCAGCTGCTGCCTTCCTCATTTGAATTTTGATTCTTATCGTTAAAGTTTTGATGTATTATCCTAAGTAGAAAAAGAAATCTTTCCTTACCAACACTCTGAAATATATCTCTCACATTGCACTTCTGGTCTGACAACACAGAATGCAACTGACAAAATTACCATAAAGTGATGGAGGAGGTACTATTCTTTTGTGTCTCCCAACACAGAGGGGGAAGAAATGGGACCCCTTCCACTGCCAGCAAACTGTGGAGGATATCCAGAAGACTAGATGCTGGTCAAAATTTCATGATAACAATTCCATCAGTATGTGAATGTCTAAATCGCCTGTGACATAACCACATTTATGCATCATTTAAAGTGATTGAGGTTGGTTTACATGTATGAAAATGGATAAGCCTCCAAGACATATTATTGAGTGCAAAAATTTTCAGAATGGTAACACTTACTACAATGTAAGTTTCATAATGGCAAGGATCTTTGTTTTATTCTGAATTCAACTGCCAGCACCTAGAACAGACCCAGTCTAGAGCAGGCACTTAAACTTTGCTGAATATACAAATATAGTCATGTAAAATAATGTTATATATTTTCTATGGATTTGCTATATATATATAAAGAAAACGTGCATTTATATAATAAATATATTTATATTACTTATATATTTTAATTATATTATACATTACATATTACATCATGCAATATGTAAAATGTTATATATTATAAAATAAATATTTATAGTATTTATGTTTTGAATTATATATTATTTATATGCAGATATGTACACATATACATATATGTAAGTATATAAATACATATATACATATATATAAATACATATATACATATGTATATAAAAATAAAAAGTAAAACAAATAATCTCATATACACAGTTCTAACTGGGGAGGTGGGACTGGAAAATTGGTGTAGCTTGTCAAAGGAAACTTGGTGTTATTTGTAAGGTTTTTGTTTTTTAGAACAAAAATATGTGCAAGTATTACTTGTAAAATTAAAAATTAAAAGTTTTATGGTATCATTGTTACTAAGCAATGTGGATGTGTGGCCACATGCAATGCAAGATAATCTTAAACACTCCTTCCATATGCTGTGCACAGCTAGTTTGAGGTCTGTCCTGCCAATAGACTGTCCTGATTTCTGCATCAGGTACTAGGAAGTCAGCTGACTGTAGGTGGTTTCCTGACCCGTTTTCTGCTCTTTCCTGACCTCTGTCACTCCAAGAATTAACACCCAGTCAGATGACACTGTCCCTGATGTGGAGTGAGTACTGGAGGGTAGAAAGGTAACAGCTGCAGCATTTCTGAGGGGCCAGTGTCCCTCTCATTTCTCCCTCACGTGCCCACTCTCCCACTGCATTGGGCCTGCTCTCTGGGCTTCTTGAAAACAGGCTTCTGACAGTGTAGTACCCCACCCATGTGTCTTTGCCTCAAATTACCTCTGTTTAACCTTAGCTAAGAAAGGACTTGACTAAGTGAAATGCACTGAGGTAGAATGATGCATATTTCTAGAGCTTAACCTTTTTAAGTTTCATTTACCCAAATGAAACTGAAACTGGGGCAATTTTAAGCTTAGGGAAGAAGGCATATGTTTTGGGTGGAGCATCCCTAGCCCCTGCCAGAGGTCTTCACTGTGGGATCAGGAACCAGTGGAAAGGAGGAAGAGCTATATTGAGAATCCAGGCTGTAGCAGGGGTCAGCTGACCACCTTGCACCTTAACTTTGGCAGATTTGGTGTGTGACAATGAACAACACAGGTGGAAGGGAGCTCATCTTTCTGGATGTCAGACACCATCTGCAACCTGTACTTAGTGAAAAACAGGGTTTTAAACCCCAGAGTCAATCTTCTGTCAAACAAAACTGTTCCATGAAAATGGTTAATTTAATACCAAAGCAATAAGTCTGAAGATAATAAGATCCTGTGGGTTCTGTTTGGTAATGGCAAGAATTGATTATTTCACACAGTGTATGTAATTAAAGTAGAAGGGGTAATGAGCAATGAAGGTATGAAATGAATATAGTAACCTATTAGGTTTTTACTTCTGCTTAATATTTTCTTAAGGAGCCTTTCTCTTGTATATCTAAGCTAACACAATCAGTTTAACAGAACTTGATGATTGTGGTGAGAGCAATGGACCAGTAAATCCTGTGTATCTCCCTGTAGGCCCTTATCAATAAACTGCCTTCATGCTCGGTGATAAAATTCACAAAAATCCCCACATTAGGCAGAGCATGACTTTTCCACTATCACATACATACCAAACGCTGTTCTGATCTTGCTTGTTTTTAAGAATAAAGTGGGTCAAAAGAATTCATTGAGATCATGAAGGGCAAGAGAAATGCTAGAGGATAGCAACCCAGCAACTGCTAGACTTAATGGAATGGGAAAAATTGAAATTTAACTTGAGTTGGTAAATTAACCATCTAGATAGTTCTGGACAGAAAGTATGGCAGGATATTTGTTTACCTTATTACAGACTAAGAAGACTAGAATAGGACAGGATGTGCTACAAAAGCATGAAAAAAATGAAAGGGTCGTGTGTGTGTGTGTGTTGTGTGCACTTGTATATCACAGGAGGGTCTGTGCTATGTGCCTGAAAGTATATGTATATGCACATATATTTGCATAGCTATGATTGATGGAAATGAGTTAGAGTCACTTCGTTATCCAAGGTAAGTGATGAGCATTGCCGACTAATAGTTAAAAAAGTCTCCATTGCTCTTTCTTACATCAGTGGACTGTAAAATACTAAGGTGACAGATCTCACTGAGATTTTACTGTAATACAGGAGAATGATTGAGTAACATGGGACTTGAAATATGAAGTACTATCCTATAGTCTTATAAAAAGAATATGTCAGGCATTAGCTTGTATCACTAATGTAAATTTCTACTCTAAGGATATGATACCATGGATCTGTTCAAAGTCCAGATGGTGCTTACACCTCAATTCGGCCACTGTTTGTAATAAGATTTGAAGGGTGAGCCAACTGCTACATGACACTTTTGGGGAGGACCATTGTCTGACTCCTATTAAGCTCTTATGGGTAAGGTCATACATATGCTGCAAAATGCCACTCAAACCATCCAAATAGTAAATGTTGAGTTTCTAGAGAAATAAAGCCCTTAAAAAGAGATATGCAAACACATCTCAACCACACAACTGGAGGAGGTAACCCCATCATCTAAAAATTCAGGGTAGCCTTGAGTTGATTTTCATCACACATTGAAGATGGAGAAACCTCAACGTTAAATGTTAATATCCTTCTGTTATATCTGTCAGCTTCACTAAGG
This sequence comes from Tonatia bakeri, assembly GCA_004024845.1. Classification (NCBI taxonomy): domain Eukaryota; kingdom Metazoa; phylum Chordata; class Mammalia; order Chiroptera; family Phyllostomidae; genus Tonatia; species Tonatia bakeri. The sequence continues at coordinate 21,582 of PVIA01003433.1, read as the reverse complement.
CATGTGGCATCACATACAAAACTGAGCTCTGGAAGCTTCTACATTTGGCTGCCTTCACAAACATCCCTAGGCCTTCCCGAGTATGAGACTAGTAAAGTTAGAGTGGAGAGCACTTCAGTGGAAGAAAGCAGTGTATATAATAATTCTATTTTTGTTTGTCAGCAGGAGGAGAGGAGGCTAGCTAGGCACCCAGTATTTCTGGTCATCTGAAAAATTTCCAAAGAAATAAGCCACATTATTAATAAAAGTATTGGCTATAAACCTTATTTCCAAAAGCAACCATATACAAATGACTGGGCTCTAGGAATACACTCACAACAGATATGGAGTTTACTGTACCTTGACTGGAGTCCGTACTGGGCACTGATAGTGACTCTGGGGAATAAATAGCTGGATTCAGTGGTTCTGGGTGAACTCTATGTGCAGCAAAAACATGTTCATGGGGAACTGTGCACAGGGTGTTTATCCAGTGTTCTGCACAACACAGCATCCTGTGAGATGTAGACAGGCATTCTCAGTCTACAAAAGTCTGAGAAACACTATGTGCTGTAACAGCCTTGTCCATTCCACCCCCACCCTGGACCAGAAACCTGGAATTCCACTAGCCTAGGAAGAAATAGATGAAGGACAAAGGATAGAAAGCTTCTGTGTTTTGTGTTCACATGAAGATCAATCCACTTCCCTCCCTACTTCACTCTTCCCCCACACCTCCTGCACCCCCAATCTCCCCTCCACAAAGAGATCCCTGAAGCAGTTCTGCACACTAAAAACCATATACTAGGCCTGCTAATTCCTCTACTGGAGAAGTTTCTTACAGGCTATGTAAAATCCCCATACCAAGGAAACATCACAACAAACAAAAGGGCCTGGGGGAGTGTTGTCAGATAAGATATAAGACTTCCAAGTTAAATTTGAAGTTCAGATGAATAATGAATAATGTTTTAGTATAAGTATGTACCAAATATTGAATGGGATCCAGTTATACTAAAAAAAAATACAATTTGTTGTTTATCTTCAATTCAAATTGACCCAAGGACTTCCAGTTAAGATGGTGGCATAGGTAAATATGGCTCACCTCCTTGCACAACCACATCAAAATTACAACTAAAATATAGAACAACAACCACTCAGAACTGTCAGAAATTGAGTAGAATGGAAGCCTGACAATTATGGAATTAAAGAAACCACATCCAACCAGACTGGCAGGAGGGGCAGAGATGTGAAATGGGCTGGTCTCACATCCACGTGGGGTGGATAAAAATTCAGGAGGGAGCAAGGACCCCCAGACCAGGGTTCCACTGCCAGGAAGATAAGTTCCCAAAACTTATGGCTGCAAAAGCCAGCATGGATTGAGTCAGTGGAAAAAACTTCAGGAGTTTCTTGAAGAAGTCACACATGGACTTACTCAGACTCCCTCTGAGCTCTAGCACAAGGGTAGAAGCTTGAAAGTCACCAGTGGCATAGAGGGAGAAACTGAAGTGTCTGGCATCAAGGCAGGAGCTGGGGAACAGCTTTCTCCCAGACAGAAAGGTGGACAGAGGTCATTCTCCCTTTTCTGACCCTTCCCCCATCACAGCCACAGAGCCAGCAGGTGGGTGCCATATCTGAGACTCCATCAACCTGGCTAACATTGTTTGCCCTTCCTTGTAGATCCCCTGAGACTCTGTTCCACCCAAATTATGGGCCCATCCAAGCTGTTAACCATGATTTTTCCATATGAATGGTTGGTCTTGGCTCATGCTTCTCAACTTCCTAAATCCTATCAAACAAGCAGTAGCCAGTCTCAGTAAGCCACTGTCCCCCAAACCTCTTGCTAAGTGGTTCCAGGCCTGCCACTAGCAACAGCCAGCCTAAATTCACAGTTTGGGTTTGCCCGGGAATCTCCAAGCCCAGATAAGTAGCAGCCACCTCAGACTGCTTTATAGCTTATGCAGGGTGGCCCTGGGCAGAACACAGGTGGGGGCTGACCTTGACCTGTATCACCTGGGAAACCCCAGAGCCTACACACCCAGTGGGCAGCTATAGATCACGTCAAAGCAACATGCGCCCCTTGCACAGATGATTTTTCACAGAGGACAGAGGCTGGTGGTCATTGGTCACAGCCAGTCCTTGCAGCTGACTGGCCTAGGGAAATCCATCCCATTGACCTGCCAACAGCAATCAAAGCTCAACTACAAGAGGAGGGTGTACTCAGCCCACGTGAAGGGTGAACTTCAAATACGCAGCTTGGGTGATAGAGGAGACTGTGCCACTGGACCCTACAGGACACCTATTACATTAGGCCATGCTATCAAGACCAGGAGTCATAGCAGCTCTACTTAGTACATAGAAACAGAAACAGAGAGGTTGCCAAAATAAGTAGGCAAAGGAACATGGCCTAAGTGAAAGAACAGATCAAAACTCCAGAAAAAGAAGTGAACAAAATGGAGATAAGCAATCAAACAGTTGCAGAGTCCAAAACACTGATCATAATAAGCATGCTGAAAGAACTTGATGAGGACCTCATCCGCATAAAAAAGATCCAGTCAGAAATGGAGGATACACTAATTGAAATAAAGGGTAATATACAGGGTAATAACAGTAGAGTGGGTGAAGCTGAGAACCAAATCAATGATTTGGAAAATAAGGAAGCATAAAACAACTTCGTGGAACAAAAAGAAGAAAAAAGAATCCAAAAAAGCTAGGTTAGTGTAAGCAGCCTCTGGGACAACTTCAAGAGGTCCAACATTTGCATGACAGGGGTGCCAGAAGAAGAGAAAGAGCAAGAAATTGGAACTCTATTTGAAAAAATGGTGAAAGAAAACTTCCCTAATTTGGTGAAGGAAATAGACATGGGAGTCCAGGAAGCACAGAGAGTCCCAAACAAGATGGATGCAAAGAGGCCCACTCCAAGACACATCATAATTAAAATACCAAATGTTAAAGATAAAGAGAGAAGCACAAATAGGTGGTTACAGAATAGCTACGGGGATGTAAATTACAGTATAGGAAATGGAGTAGTCAAAGAACTTATATGCATGACCCATGGTGTGAGGACTGGGTGAGGTAGTGGGAGTGCTGGGTGAAGAGGGGAAAAGGGGGAAATATTGGGACAACTGTAATAGTATAATCAATAAAATAGAATTAAAAAATTGACCCTCGTGTTCTCTGTTTTTATTTCTAAGTCTGGTAGTAGCAGCCAGAAGGCATCCCTCTTTCGTGATTTTCAGGACATTGCTCAGTACATCACAGCTTAATGAGGTACAAGACGTCAGAAAATGGGGTGCTGCAGGATTCCAAGAAATCTCTGTTCACCAAAAAGAAGCAGAATAATCAAAAGCAAATTAACAGATTCTCAGAAACATAACGAGAATGAGGGAATGAGATGAAGAGAGAGATCAGCCTGAAATATAGGAAGGGGGTGAAGTGATATTTCTGAACCAAGCTTTCTGGCTGGGGGAGGCTGAAAGGTGGAGAAATGGGAGACAAAGGGCTTGTCAACAGTGACTGAGGTTCTAATAAAAATCCAGCCTCACCTGTGTACAGTGGAGAAAGGTGCATTGCTTCCAAGGTGACCTTTTTTGTCACACTGGCCTCTCCCCCCTCAACATATGCACTGATTGCAGTAAATATTAAGAACATAATCATAAACATGAAGACCAGCTAAGCCTAACTGTAGTGGGAGCACAGTGGGAAATTCTGGCTTGCGTTGTCAGAGCAGTTGATAGATGTTTTACAAAGATCATGTCTTCTGCTACAAAGAAAGTCAGGGTTCGTCTATCATGTTCCCAAAATACATTTCCTACTGAACACACTGACAGAAACCATTTTCATCTTTGTTGGTATAAATCCCAGAAAATCATATTTGAACAAGGCAGTTCTGATGGAATTCTCACACTCCAGCATGAAGGCAAATGATGCAGCTACTGCAATTATTGCCTCTCATCGCAGGGTGAAGTCTGATTATATTATGGCTGTGGGAAGTAACAGCTAAAATTGTCAGATAGGAGCTTTAAGGATTCTCAGCTCCGCGCTTGACCCAAATAAAATATACCAGAAAAAAGAGTCTACGTGATTCAATTCTATTTCTCCTGCTTTAGTGTCTCTGTGTTACCTCCAGAGGGGGCTGTGAGGAGGCCACCGAACAGTGAAGACATACTTAGGAGCTTGCAATTTAGGAAATACAATACTAAATTTATAAATATCAGGCTTAGGATGACTCATTTCTACAAAGCTACAAAATTACTGCTACTGATGTAAGAACAGCCCCCAAATCGGTGCCCCCAGTCCTCAAGGAGCTGCTGCTGCTGCTGTTGGAATCCACTAGGGCTCATCAAGAGCAGAGCAGGTGAGGCCATACACCAATGCATCACATGATGTGGGAAGAATGCTCACTGAGAGAGATCTTCCAAAGCCTTTCCAAACACTTCCATGCTATATATTCACCCTAACATCGCATGGCCCTGTGATTTCACTGGGGGAGCAGCACTCCGGAGGCTGCCCCACCCCAGCTACATTCCAGGGCGAGTGTACTTGAAAGGGAGTCCTCAGGAGCATCCATGTGAAAAGCAGTAAGAGCCTGGGTCTGCTACACTTACCAGGCCACAGCCGCAGAATAATCAATCTCACCAGGACTTCTACTTGTCATCTTTCCTACCCACAAAACCCAAGTGCCACCAGGCAACTGTCAACTCGCATATTATTCTTGATCTCCTTGCCTTACCTTGATCTCATCCCTCCCACTCCTCCAGCACTGCTGGCCTCCCTCAGAATCTGTCCCGCTCTACTCTCTGGACCCTGCATTCCATTGCTTATTAAACCCTGCCACATGCTCAAGATTTTCAGGGAACACCCTCTTCAGCTCTTTCTTGTCACAGAAATCTGACTTCCCCTCAAGGCCAAACTGCCTCTGGAGCCCTCTCAAGGGGAGGATGTTCATTCTGCTATGATGTGAACACCAGAAGGGCCAGAAACACTGGCCTTCTGACTCACCAATACCATTTCAAAATCACTACTCTGTAACATCACGGCCAAAAATCTTTGTCCTTTGAGATTTGTGCCATTTAGCCCCACTACCCACGCTCTCTGATGCTGAAATTTAAGGCTACTTGTTATATGCTCGTCCAATGAGTGAACAACCTCCCCCAACTTCTCGGCTATTGCAAGTAGACTTGGGCTCCTTCCTGGCTAACAGTCTTCTTTTCCAGTCTATTTCCTGCCAATATCCTGAATGATTTCAACATCCACAAAGAAACTCCACTTAACAAGCCTACCCTCAAAATTCCTTAACTTCCAATGATCTGTGTGGCCATTCCTGGCTCATTTCCTTAGTCCTACTCTTCAACATGGTACAGTGAATTCTCTGCCTCTGCACTCCTTGAATTTGCTTTGGTAAAGGTTGGTGATCACTTACCATCCAAATCCAATACACTTTGTAGCCCTCACCTAACTTGACTACTTTTGCAACATTCAATACTGTTAACCACACCCATCCCCTTGAAACTCAATCTCTAGCCTGGTTTCTAAGATCTCTCTCTCAACTTTCTCTCTTGCCTGTCCTATTCTCCTTTACTGGTTCTTCTGCTTCAGGCTACTCCATTAATATTGGGGATCCTAGGCGTTCACCCATTGGCCCTTTTCCCCCTCTTTATCCTTGTTACCTACCTCTTTCGGCCACCTTATCTACTCTCATGGCTGTGAGTCCATGCCCCATATCTCTAATTAACTTCTTGCCTCGAGCACTAAAGCTATATATTTATCAGCTTAGATGCTGTCCTCTCATATTCATTCTCAACATATCTATAATTAAACCAATAAACTCTCCCTGCAAACCTGCTTCTCTTCACATATTCACTGCCATGGTGAATGGCACCATACCCACTCAGACACCTGGGAATCATTCTCGACTGTTCATCTCACCCCCATTCTGATCAGTTACAAACCAGTTCTCCTTCCTATGTGTACCTCTAAAGTTTTTCTTCTCTTCTCAGTCCCTACTGTGGCTGGTTTGATTCAGACCCTGATAATTTCTTACCTAGAGCGCTATGACAAAATCCTGCTTACTTTCCTTCCAGTTTCTGATTTATCAGCATGTTGCTCTTAGTGATCTTACTTTAACAGAAATCTGACCATGTTACTCCCAGGTTACAAAGCCATAATGGCTCCCCACTGCCAAGAAATAAAGTTCTAAATTTGAAAGCATGGCTTTTAAGCTTTTCACAAGCTGATCTCCCTTCAGCTTTATTTCTTGCTAAACACCATTGTATCCACACAAACCCTGCAATCCAGCCAAACCAAATGTGTGAAACCTCACAAACACCACGTGTTTCACACATCCGTGCTTTTGTTTGAGATGTTTCCCAGGCCACAGTGCTCTGTCCTTTTCTTCTCTCTTCTATTCATTCTGCCAGCCATAAATTGTGCTTTGAGGGTTTTGTTTAAGTACCATCTCTTCCATCCAGGTTTTCCTAAACCTACCCGGGGAAAGTTGACCATTCCTCTTCCAGGTCTTGTGACACCCTCTCTGCATGTTCATCATGGATCTTCTTCCAGACTGTAAACCCTCTAACAGGTACTGGGTTTCATCCACCTTTTAATTTACAACACTTAGGCAATGTTTATTAAATGAATTAATAGTAGCCACTGCTTTTGTAGCTCACGGTAGAGCTTCATGTTTCCCAGAGCCTCTGTAAAATGTTTACATTCTCTATCTCATCTAGAATGGCACAGTGCTTCCATGTTCTAGAGGTTAAACATAGACTTGGTGAAAGAGTAATATCTCATCGCCCAAGTCTGGACAAGACTCTGCATGTGTATGTGCATGTGTCCATGTATGCACATGTATCTGTGTTTGTGTGTATGAGAGAGAGAGAGAGAGAGGGCCTGCTGTTTCTCTGCTTTCTCCGCTGCCAGAGTGAGAGGGCATGTGTTTTCAGCATCTCAAGCAGGAATGCAGAATATATTTTGTCATGAAAATAATGCTAAAAGTAGTGATTATTCAATTCCTTTATTTATTCAGCTTTATGAGTCATTTTACTATACAGTTACATTATGGGCTACAAAGCTAAATAATTCAGTTAAATTAGGACTACATTGGTATTTTGCATGTTGTGGGGGATACTGTGATATGCCATCTAGATACCCCTTCAAGAATCAAGGACTTCAAGAATAACATAAGGAGGAATAAATTTAACCAAGGAGGTGAAAGTCTGTATATTTCTACATTAATGAAAGAAATGGAAAAAGACACAAATAAATGAAAAGATATTTCATGTATAAGAAGAATCAATATTTCTATACTACCATACTACCCAAAGCAATCTTAGATTCAATGTAATCCCTATCAAAATTCCAATGGCATTTTTCAAAGAAATAAAATAATCCTAAGATTTTTATGGAATCAAAAGTAAAAACCCAAATAGTCAAAGCAATCTTGAGAAAAAAAGACAAATCTGAAAGCATCCTACTTCTTGATTTCAAACTATATTTAAAAAAGTATGATATTGGCATTGAAATTAGATATATAGATCAATGGAACAGAACTGAGAGGCCAGGAATAAATCCATGCATACATGGTCAATTACTTTACAGTAAAGGAGCCAAGAATATACAATGGGGGGAAGCGTGGTCTTTCAATAAATGGTGCTGGAAACACTGGGCAGTCACATCAAAATAAATAAATCTCCACTACTGTTTTACACCATACATAAAAACTAACTGAGAATGAATTTAAACACTTGAACGTATGACCTGAAATCAAGAAACTCCTAGAAGAAAAGATAAGGAGTAAGCTCCAAGATATAGGTCTTGGCAGTGATTTGTTGAGTCCGATACCAAAAGCAAAGACAACAAAAGCAAAAATAAACAAGTGGGACTACATCAAACTAAAAAGCTTCTGCACAGCAGAGAAAGCCATCAATGAAATGAAAAGGCAACCTATTAAATGGAAGAAAATGTTTTCAAATCATATATCTGAGGAACTAATAACCAAAATAAATAAATTACTCATACAACTCAATAACAACAAGACAAACAATCCAATTTAAGAATGAGCAAAAGATCTGAATGGACATTTTACAAAGAAAACATACACATGGACAACAGACATATGAAAAGATGCTCAACATCACTAATTGTCAGACACATGCAAATTAAAACCACAGTGAGATATCACATCACTTCTGTCAGAATGGCTGCTATTCTTTACATCAGAAGTGTTGGTGAGGATAATAAGTGTTGGTGAGGATGTAAAGAAAAAGGAACTCTTGTGCACTGATGGTAGAAATGTAAATACTGCAGCCAATGTGGAAAATGGTATGGATGCTCCTCAAAAAAAGTTGAAAGTAGAGCTATCATATGATTTAGCAGTTCCACTTCTAGGCATTCATCCAAAGAAAACAAAAACACTAATGCAGAAATATATCTGCACCCCTGTGTTCACTGCAGCATTATTTGTAACAAAATTACAATGGCCAAAACATGGAAACAACCTAAGTGCCCACTGATGGATGAATAAGTAAAGAAATTGTGATATACACAGACACAATGGAATATTACGCAGCCATAAAAAGAATAAAATCTTGCCATTTGTAACAATGTGAATGGACCTTAAGGGTATTGTTCTAAGTAAAATAAGTCGGACAGAGGAAGACAAATACCATATACTATCTTTCATATGTGGATTCTAAAAAACAAAAACAAGCTGACAGATACAGAGAACAGACTGGTGATGCCAGAGGTGCATGGTGAGAGTGAGAGAAATAAAATTTAAGTAAAAAAAAAAGAAGAAAAGAAAAATTTATTCCTCCAGCTGTTGGAAGTACATTAACAGACAGCCTTCAGTTGTGAACCCTATTTCAGGTTTTTTTTTTAGCTGAAAAAATATGCCCCATTTAAAGCCATGCCTCCTGCCAGAGGTAGGCCCATATCTAATGACCGAAGATCATGAAGGTAGTAGGGCCTGTCCCCTTGCCTCAACTGGGGAGGCTTCTGAAAACCGGCTCAGCTCCAGAGCCCCTGAAGCTCTTGCCAGGACTGCAGCACAGCTCAGCTTCCCCTCTGCCAGCCAGCCCCCTGCTCTCACTTCCACAGGCATTAATCCCAAGGGTCCTTCCTCATACATATGTAGCTCAGACTGCTTCCTAGGGAACCCAGAATATCTTTACATGTGAAAATATAACCTGAGCCTAAAAATAATCAACTGAAGAATTAATTTTTGAATGCAGTGTTTGCTAAAATGATAGTTACCTGTGTTCTGACAACAATGTTTGTATTGATGATCCTCCATCCTAGAGCCAGAAGACAGGGCCCCGTTCCAGGGACCATCACTAACTTTTCTGTTCTACTGTGTACAAGTAAGTTGCTTTGGGCAGTTGTCTTCCGTAACTGTTTGGTTAGGGTGCCCTACCAGACCTGAGTGCCTACTCCCAGCAATTTCTGGTTTGAGGGTATCACTCTTATTTGAAGAATTGATTTGCTTGAGTAGGCAATATCCAATATACTTTATGGATATAACTATACAAAAATACAACCTTTTGCTCCAAACTTCAGGATAAGGTAAGAAAAATGGCATCCCAGAATATGATTCTCCCACAACAGGGTGGAGAAACAGGGATGTTGGCCTGTATCTTACCTGTTTTCTTCTGTGATTCTAGAATACTTGTTCATGCTGGTGAAAATAAACACACAAGCTAACAGCACATACATGCAAACCTTTTACCTTTTCAGGCTCATTCTGTCTGGCTAAGTCTTCCTCTTCCATTTCCTCTTCACTGTCATCAATAGATCTTTTTTTCTGAGTCATTTCACTGAGCCCTTGGGTTCCAGGTTCATGGTTTCCCTTTATCTATGTAACCCAGCAATTTTAATACACAACTGTAATGTTCATAGGGAATAGGTATCCATTTCACCAAGCTACTTTCTGCCTCTTTCATACCTCTAATTCTTTGAATCCTCCCCATATTTGGAATCTGTGTTCCTCTTCCTGACCATACCGTTTTCTCCAAAAGTACAAAATGGATGGCTGACTGGACTATGGTTTTTCAGGAACCTTCAACTATTCGGGCCCTTTTCTTGAACATTCATTATACTGAAAGACGGCTTTATCAACTTACTTATCTCCCTCACTGTATTACAAATTTCTGAGGTGCTCATTGATGGTGACTTCTATGCAAGATAGGTAAGGCACATAGGTGCACATGGGTGTCTGCTGAATCTAGGTGTCAGAAGTTGAGTCCCATCTGAGGCCACGCCACTTTCCTCTAGAAAGCACTTTGACTTCTATTTGTTTGCTTACTTTTTAGGTTTAAAGACCTTATTGGAATCACAAAGATTATCAAATAAAACAAACATTTAGAAATGAGTGTGAGCCTTGATTTTAAAAACAGAAGTCTGTCCTCTCATTCACTGTCTGTCTCTCTCTCATTTATTTGTTTAATCTAATCTGTAGACACTTCAAACAGGAGGGATGTAAAGAGGTAACACTTAGAGCGAACTCTAGATAATTAACTGGTCAGTACTGCGCTCTTCAGAAGTGGGACTGGCCATAGTGCTAGAGAGAAGGCAATGATCTATTTACTGACTACCTCTTTAACTGCATTGATGGGAAAATGCAAAGATGACGAGTGTGGTCAGTTCCGAAAAAAGAGGGTAAGACTGATCATGAGAGATGAGGCCTAACACAAAGCAAACTGGAAAGAATGCTAGAAAGTCTAATTTCTCTTCTTTTTCTCTGGTGGTTTTTTGGGTTAATTTCGCCTCCATCAAGTGCTCTTTGAGCTTCTCTTTTCAACTTCATGAAGGATTGGGTATATTATGCCTTTATAACAGCAGCTTTGGTCTAGAGAGCAATCCTTTGAGCAAGAGTAAGGCAAACTTAAGGGATCCACTCCAGGTTTAAAGCAGTGTCCCAGAGAAGCAGCAGCTCCTGTTCTCCTGCCTGTGCCTCAGCCTCACCCTCAGTGCCGGGAGCACTCGGATAGCCTGGAGCGAGGGAGGGAAACAGAGTTGGTCTTTTGCCATGAAGAACTGCTCTGGGTTCCCTCCAGCACACATCTTCACACTTCTAGCCTCTTCTGTTTCCATCATTCCCAACTTGTACTATTATGATATTTCCTAAGCCATTTACTCATCTCCAATATGCCCTAAAGATTTCTCCCACAAACACCTCCACAGAGCACAACTCTCACCATGCCCTTTCTGCTTTGGTGGTTTCTTTGCAACCAAATGAAGAAAATTCCCTGGCCTGGTATTCAAGGGTTTTCATAATGTGTCCCTACTTATTCAATAAAGAAATGTAAGAAATTAAAACAATATGAAAGCATAGAAAGCTAAAAGAGGAAGTTCCCATCTATCCCTCAACTCCCATTCCCTGAAGCAACCATCCTGACAATTTCCACTCATTTTTGTAGCCTTATTTCTTCTGACTTCCTGTATTTCTCCAAGGCCCCAGCTAAACAAATAGCCTTGCCAACTATACATATTTTTCCTTGCCCTATTCCAGGCCTTTGTTCATAATATTCTTTAAACCTGGAATGTTTAGAATGTTCTTTGCTCCATCTCTGAATAACCAATTCTACCAATCCCGTGAGACCTAACTTCCTCGTCACTTGCTCAGTAATGCCTTTCCTAATCTCCTTATTAAAATTCTTCTCTTCTCATTTGAATTCTCATAGCATTTCTTCTAGTTCCTACTTATAGCACTCGTTATTTTATTTTCTGCTTTTCGGATACAAAGTCAACCTCCTTTACTTAAATTTAAGCGCCCGGAGACAGAGGCCATTTCTCTGTTTGCCTCGGCACCCCCCACAACACATACCCTTGGACCTTGTATGAACATCATGGAGATTTAATAAACTCTCATGGAGTGAGAGAAAGGAGTCTGGAGCTGTGGCTCTGGCTTTCAGTTCACCTTTTAAAATGCCAGTGACATCCCCTGTGATGAGTGGGTTTTGTGAGCATCCCTGGCAGTTAATGGACATGGTAGGTCATCAGGGGATATGAAATACTGACTGGCTCCAGGCACCTACTTGGAACTTATAGTCAGAGAACTGAAACAGAAAAAAATAATCCAAACAAACAAAAACCAAAACAACAACAAACTAAAAAATCCGCCCCCCCAAACAAAAAAAACCAAACAAACTATAAAACTCCTGCTATTTTAAAGAGAACATGATGACTCTTTTCAAACTGTGGAGCTTAACAGTCCCTCCTATTATTTCAATAAAACCAAAACAGACATTTAACCTCCAAGACAACAACAAAAAACCCCAAAGCCTTGAACCTTCCCCTGCTTTGGCGGGCTGCTTGCACATTACTCTGCGGGATTCTCTAGTGAACCATGAATTTGGTTTCATGTTCTTTCAACGCGAGAAACTTGAAAGGAGTCATTTTCAGCATAAAGGGGGCCTGAATGGGAGAAGGGGGGTCATCTAAAAGTGGAGACAGTTTCACAAGTCGCAGAGTAGAGGACAATCCAATATACTTGCTTTCTGCATTAGAGAGAGCCCCAGGGATGGTGGATAGAAAAGGACAACCCCTACATAAGGCAGAAACACACTCAAAACAACATGTTTCTTAATTTTTTGTATTTGGTTTAGAGTATGCAAGCTTCTTGTATATAAAATAATGCAATAATAAAAGCCTAATCAGATCCTAGGATCTTAAATGTTGTAACAAGCTATCCCATTACCTGTTGCTTTGCAGCATTGATTCATTCACAGCAATTTTCATCCTATCTGTAGTTTTGCCAAAAAAATAAAATCAATCCCCCATCAATCCGTCCTCCAAATGCTTAGATCGTTATCAATCCATTTGTGAGCCTGCACCTATTTAAAGTTATTGCTAGAACTGTATCCAATGACAGTTAAAACAACTCAAAAATCCTTTCAGCTGTAAGGCTTTTCTCCAAAACTCTTTTACCTCATTTCTACTTGGACTTTACAAACAATTTCCATTAGTTTTCAGTGATTTTCTATTCAAGTAAACTTAATTCATTCTCCAAACAAAACTATAGTCTTTCTTGATAACAATATCAAGGGAGGGAAAGAGTTACTAAAAGTTGACTAAAATTATGAGTTAGCAGAGAGATTATGAGATGTTGTGGGGAAAAAGAATTATGAGAAGAGAGATGATGTGGGCAGGAGAAAATAGAAATAGAGGAGGTCTGGCACACAGCAGGGGGGTGGGCAGGGATGCCCAGGCCATTTCTGCTTGGGCACACGGTGTGCACCTTTGGAAAAGGCCAGTGAACTAACTGAGTTTGTCTCTCCCGAGCCTGGGTTCTAATGCGGGTGCTTACTGTGACCTTTCATTTTGGCAGAGATGCCAGTGCTGTGCTCTCTACAGCCAACGGTGCCAGCTGTCACAGGGCCAGGGGAGGCCCTGTTCTTTACCTCCATGAAGAGCCTCACCAGCCACCCAAAGGCCTGGGGCCAATCCTCACGCCTATCTCCCACTCCCATCACAGCCTTGAGTCGCCAAGTCCTATTTGTTCTACCTCCGAAAGGCTTCTAATGCCCCACCTCTCTCTTGACATCCCCACCATTTGACCTGGACTACTATACTATAATGGCCTCTAACTAGATATGCAAAACTTGTGTCCTCTGCCAATCTATTATTCCCAGCCTCTCATTCCCCAAACCCCAACTACCCTGGCTTTTTGCTTCCTAAAATGCTCCTTTGTACCACAAAGGCCCAGAAAGCCGTATAAGTGATTGCTCTGCTTGCAATATTCATTCCAGCCACACTCCCACCCCATGTCCCTTTCTACATCTTTCTGGTCTTAACTGGAGGTAGGTTCCCTGGCATGTGCTCCCTCCATAGTACAGACGTGTACTTTGTAATGAACTGTTCAAGGCTCTATTCTCTGTCAGTCTGTATGTGCTTTGAGGTCAGAGATTGTTTTCCATGTACATCCTCATTTGTAATATGGGATAAAACAAGAACTTATGGGGTAAGGATTAGATTAGTAAATTCAAGTGGAAAACTTTGAATAGTACCTTATATAAGGGCTATGTAAACTTTAGCTATAATAATAATCATCATAATAATAATCATCATCATCATCATCATCATAAGTAGTAGTAGTAGTAGTACAGTACCTAGAAGTATGTACTCAATAAATAGATGTTGAATGAACAAACTAATAACTAATGAATCCAGCAATCCAAAGGGGCTCCTACTTTTCCAACCAGCTGTTACCCATAATAGACTATAAGGATGTCGTACAGAACACAATCACAGAGAGGAATAATCACTTTCCCCTGTCTACAGCCACCATGATAAGTGGTAAAAACAGCATTTTTGGCTTCCTGTGATTTTGAGTTTATCCTATGCTGTTACTAAAAAATATTAAAAGTTGACTAAACTTTTATGAGTGTTTCAAAAAGACTTGGAATTAAAAGATAAAGAGGGGTCAAATATATGGTAATGGAAGGAAACTAGACTTCAGGTGGGGAACATGCAAAGTACACAGACATCAAATTATAATCTTGCATACCTGAAAATTATAAGAGATGAAGGGATATAATATCACACACTCTATATCCAAGCTTCTTAATCTCATCTGTATTAACTAAAACATACTTTTCTTAATGACTGCAATCCTCTAACTATTCTGAAGCTATTTTTTTAGAAAATCATGCATGTCAGCTTATCCATCCCAATCAACGTATATACAGAAAATTTCAACCCACGTTGCCAAATCAGAAGCTTTTCACTCCTTTGTCCTAGTACATCCCACGGTTCAGATTCTTCCATGTCTTTAAGAGAAAGGCATCAGTCACATCCCTGCACATTGTGCTTGGCTGGTCTGCTAGAAAAAGAAAAGCACACAAATCCACCTGGGCCTCAGGCCTGGGCCTGTAGCTGTGCTACTGACACGCTCTAAAGCTACAAATGGGGAAGGAGCCTCTGAGTGCGTGCAGCCCTCTGAGATTGTCTGACAAAGTTTTGCTTGTTTATTGCCCTTCTCAGCAGGCTCGGACAGTATTTTTAAGTCATGTAGCTGCAGATAGTTTACTTGAATTCAGAAATAAACACCGTGTCATCACGTCAGCAGTGCTACATCTGTCCTTATGCTTTCCCTCCTACGTCAAAGGAAAGTCTTTGTTCCTGTCTCAGAAGTTAACTTTTATACTGTTGCCCTGGATCCATCTATTCCTGCCTCTGAACACTGTGGCAATTCAGACATTGTTTTCTCAGTTTAGTCTTCAATTTTTAAAACTGACATTTAATTTATCTGACACTTATGATAAAAAATTCTAAACATAAATGGATAGAGTCTACATTCTTGCACATTTAAAACTAAAAAAATGCTACAATAAATTCCATTATGGAGAATGAGGAATACTAGAATTTTTTTTTGAGGATGGATAAACTTTACTTGGGGTCCTTTATGCTGCTGCCCCAACTACAAGACCTCAAGAAATATCAGTAATAATAAAAATGATAATTACAATGATAAGATTATAACTGTTTACATTTTTTATTTTTTATATTGATGTACAATTTATGATAGTCTATGTTTTCTATTTAAGGTTATATAATCTACACTTGTAAAAAAATATCACTGACCTGTTTTTCTCTGGAGCAAGCTGGATCGGTGCTCGAAAGTGGCAGAGTCCTGGACCTGTGTGGGAGTTGAGGACAGCAATGGCCTTGGACCTTCCGGGTTCCCAGGAGGAAAGGGTGAGCTCTGTGTGTGTCTGCATTCATTTCTATCCACGATAGACAAGTGGAGAGCATCCTGAGCTTTCTTCTTTTCCTTCTTTAACATATTGACCAGAATATCTGAGACTTGACTTAAGGATTTCATGACTCATGCTAGATTATAATGATCAAAACAGGAGTGTTTCAAATGAGATTAATATTCTCAATAATATTTCCTATGTGTCACATGGTAAAAACTGATGAAAGGAAGTCTCCCTTTTCCTGGAGTTACAGACAGAGTCATGGACAGGGTAGGAGGCCAATGGTCTTTCAACATGGTGCCATTACAGGAAAAGATAGCAAACCCAAAGGTCTTTAAAGTGTACTGAGTTTAAACCAATTAAGCCTTAAAATTTTTATGAAAGGTTTATAAAAATAACATGAACACTGAGTAGTAGTAGGCAATGGAGCTATGTACATATCAGTGAGTAAATAAGAGTTTAATCCAGGAGGCTCAGGAGTGGAGAGAGAAAAGCAGAGCCGGGCCAGCCTGGCAGATGGGCCAAATCAATCCAGGTGGCCCGAGCACCCCGTCTTAGTTAGAACACCTTCCAAAAGGCTGCAAAATTACTTTGTTTAAAATACCTAATTTTGAGTCTAAAACTGAATTCAAAACAGGTAAATTATTTGTTAGATTATCACTTTAAAATGCAACTTTTGTAGGCCATTTAGATATACTATGGGTACTGGTGATAAGCGATAAAATCATTCCATTCTACTCTCCTTCACTGTTCTTTCGGGTGTGGGATGCCTAGAACTCGAAGGGATTTCTGCTGTCACTACAACAAAAAACTATAATCCCCCTTGCGAATGTCAGAACTCTAACTGCATTTGAGGTGTAATGAATTCAAGATCTTTCCATCCCTAGAAGTGGCTTTGTTAATGTAAGAGTTTGAGAAAATATGAGGATAGTACAGGAGAGAAGACTGATACTCAGAACGGAGAGGAAGCAACATTCTTGGGCAAGTAATATGGAAATCATTTGGTTTCCATCTTCCCCCTCAGCTTTGACTCAAACTTTTCAATTTCTGGAAGAATGTCGGTTTTCATTTCACCATCCCAGTGAGGCCTCCATCCTTTACCTTAAAAAAACCTCGTACCCACCAAAGGTGTTCAGACCACCCGTGGTGTCCAGGCATTGGCCCGACAGAGGAGAACAGGGACCTACCCACATCTTCCACTCCTCTCTGTAGGCACCTGATTATCAACAGCAGCATCATGCACTTCGATTGGTTCACACACTGCAGCGGCAACATGCTTCCATTTACCCATCCAGTGATGTCTGCTGGAGCTTGTACTATGTGCTAGGCAGTATTCCAGATCAGGAATAGAAAGGTCAAAAGGCAGCATCTCATGAAGCAAGTTTCCTACAGGAGAAAATCAGGTCACACACAGGTGCACGTGCACACGTACCAATGTTAGAGCATGAAAGTGCCAGATACCTTATTTTTAAAACATCAAGAGCAAATGAATGGCTACTGTACACTGGGTGCTATCCTTTTTAAGAGTGACATTTATGCTGTTATCTGAATGACAAAAAGAATCAGGCAGAGGAAGAGTACCTAAGTAGAGGAAATAGATAGGGCTAAAACCCTAAGAAGTGGGCTTGGCAGTACCTCCCAAGCAGAGGCCATTTTATCCCCCAGGGGACATTTGGCCAGGTCTAGAGATATTTTTGGTTATTATATATGGAGTGGGGGTAAGTGCTGTTACAGAAATGTAGTGGGTAGAGGCCACAGATACTGTTAAACATCCTACAACACAGGAAAGCTACCACAACAAAGAATTGTACAGCCCCAAATATCAGTGGTGCTGAAGCTGAAATTTCCTGTGTTATAAGAACAGCAAAACAGTCACCGTGACCGAAGTCTATGGGACAGGGGCATGAGAGATGGAGTCAGAGTGGTAGGTGGGGGCATGATCATGCAAGGCCTCAGAATTTGGAGTGAGGAATCCGAACTGTATTCTCAGCTTAATGGGAAGCCACTGGAACATTTTAATCATACAAACTACGTGTTCCGATTCACATTTTATAAAGATCACAATACAAATCTATCTTCTTTGCTGCCTTCCTTTTTCTCATCTTTCCTGTGTTCTTCCCCTTCCCACTCTGTTTAACTTGGGCCTTCCTTTGTGTCAAGCTCTGAGAGGGGTACTAAGTGACACTCTGTTATATGTTTTTGGAAGAGGGTGCCTGAACTGCATTCAAACTGATAAAGTCACCAAAATGACGTCATTTTCATTCTCTTTCCAGAACAAATATTCAATGTTGTCCACTTTCATTTTGGCCACATTAGAGTCTTTTGTTTACTTCAAGTGCTATCACTTTCTTTCCCCTGTTACAACATGTCTTCCTTATTTTGCCTGTCATAGTCTTGGCCTTCTTGGCTCTACTTGGTCCAGTCTTGGTTCTACAAAAAAAATATATATGTAAAAATATCCTCCAATCCAACTGTGAAAAACTATGCAATCTCAGGAACGTTTCTTGGTCATTAGCCCTTGATAAGTGTAACCTCGTTGATGAATAAATCTTAGCTGCTGTTTTTCCTTCCTCTGACTTGTCCATTGTCTACAGTGTCTACAGTCACACACTGCATTCTGTAGTACTGCGGAGTGCTCACAGTACTTCCAGGGGATGCTCTCAGAGGCTTTGCTTGGCACTGTGGGGTTGCCGGGCAGGTCTGTGCTTCTCCTCCTGAAGAGGAGGACACTGCGTCATTGAATCATTGTGAAGCAATGCCTAGAGAGCTAGGATGTCAGTCTGGGTGCAAACTTTAAGGTCAGCGTTCTCTGCCCCATGCCTCTTACACACCATCACTTTGAATATGAATCTCAGAAGGATGGGCCCTGCTCAAGTTATTCAGTCAGGAAAAAATCTAGTGTAGACCCTAGACCCCCCTGAACAGCAGTACCTGGATTTGCCAGTGAAGAAGGAAATGATGTATGTCTCTCTCTCCCTGGCATACCTCATTTCATCCCTCCTCTATGTACAGACATTCATAAGCCCAGAAGGGGATTAAGCAGCTGGTAGGAGTATTTAGGGGAAAAGATCCTCAATTAAAATCAGGCCCAGGAAAAGCAACAGAGCTCAGACTGGGGCTGGGCCAGGACTGAGGTCTAGGCTGGAACCATCCCGGGGATGCAGAGGGGAGGAGAGAGGAAAAGGAATGTAAGGTTACAACACCTGTGGCAGCTCCCCTAAACAAGGGCTTGTGTGGGTGAGTCCTTCACAGTTGAACCTACTGTTGTTGGATGGTAAAACAGCTAAAACTCATCTGAATCAGACATACAGGGTCTACTAGTACTCAACTAAAATTAGAGACTCAAGTTAGTCAGGCAGTGTGCCTACCTCATATTTGTTTTTTGTTTTGTTTTTTACCTCTTTGTTACTGGATTCCCTTCATGTAGGTTATTTTTATGCATTGCGCACAAAAGCTGAAGCTATAATGTCTTTTAGTAATTAAAAAAAAAAAATGAGCCAAATATCCGTTCACAAAGAACAGACCAAAATAATCTCTTGTGTATGTTTAAATCTGCAAATGTAATGAAAATGTCAAATCTTTCATAAGACACTTGAAAGATAAAATAAGAAACAATCCTGAAGACATGTGGGGGAGACCAGAGGTCTAACTCAACCACCAAGGGCTCTTTAGAATTAACCACCTGGCCCGTCACTGCAGGCAACTCCCACGGGCGGCCACCACGTTCAGCACCCGAAATACACCGCCCCTAGAGCCTGAGGGAGTTCCATCATGAATGCTCATCTGTCCTCACTTCCAAATTTGGGAACATTTGTAAATGGAATCCAAAGCAGTAGATCTGGCTTTTAAATAAAAAGTTACATTTAAATCAATCTCTGCACTTCATAAGATAAATACCATTTGTCATTTTTCAGCCATCATTTGAGTTTCACCCACACACAGCCACAAATTCTGGGCCATGGTGAGGCTGCGGTCAGCCTGGTGTCCGGTCAGCTAGCTAAAGATAACCAGTTAACTTACTTCCTCAGGACTAAAACGGAGCACTGCAGAGAAGTCCAAGAACACTTTTAAAAATTTAATGTTAAAAGATGGTGTAAAAAGGCCCATTCTTTTTTAATAGACTGTGATTTTTAGTCTCTCTCTATATATATACACACACATACACACATACATATCTGAAACATTATAGTAACTATATCTGGCTAAGATTTTTTCTTTTTGAGCAACTTCATTTTTCACTAGTTGCTGCGTTTGGTTTCTGTTGAAAAGAGACATTTCACTTTTAAACAGAAAGAAGCAATGTGAACTGGAAGCAGGGTGGGGAGCGGGCTGATGTCGCCATGGGAAGACACCTAAGTGCTCCCACTCCCCAGTGGAGGGAGATTTTTTTTCTTATTGCCTCGGAAAGGATACTGATTTCATTATCTCTCTGCTGTAGAATATCTCGTAGTTTTTTATATTCTTCCTCTTGTAATGGCTCTTGGCAGTCCTGATCTTTGATTTCAGAGGACACTGTGCTCTTCCCATAAACCTTCTTGTCATTCAGTAGTTTCTGGAAGATGGAATAAGAGCTAGTGTCCATGCTTCTATTCCAATTTGTTTCCTCAGCTCTTTCCGCCTTTCGCAATGGCTTGCACATGTCAAATGTACCTGTCCTTTCCTGCCTCCCTTGTCTGTGCAATGCAGGTCCCTTTGCTTGGCATGTCTTCCTCTCCCCTGTCCTCTCTCCGTCCTCATTCTCCCCTCCGCTGCCTGGCCTCTTCTTCTCTAAACTGGGAAATGCCTGCTCAAACATTATCTCCTCTTGAACTTCTTTCCTCTCTCCATAACCCCAAACCACTTTAAAAATAACACTTAGCATGTGTTGTGATTATTCCTTACTCCATGACTTACTTATTCAACTTTGCCTTCCCTATGCTTGGCCCATAGCAGACTCACCACACATATGCATCATCTTAAAGAAGTATGCCAAATTATACGTGAGGCAGAAGTAGAGGTTAATGATAGCCCCACTACATCATCACAAAAGGTAAAACCCAAGGCAGAGAAAAACTGAGGATATATATGGATACATTAAAACTACCAGAAAAAAAAGAAAGATAAAATTCTCTTGATTTAGCTCGAACATAAATGGTTTTTGAACATGGAATTATTCTCTGTAGAAGGTAGAGATTCCTGGCAAAAGAACTGGAAGTCTATGGTCTGAGCTTATTCATTGGCAAGTAACAGACAAGCTCTGAAGAAATTCGATGACAATCACAGCCTTGGTTCGAAGATCATCCTGTTCTGGCTGTGTGAAGATGAGTCCTAACTTTTTAAGAGTTGGTCAACTAGGAAAGCTTTATTGCAGTTTGAACATAACAGATGATGGCTTCCACTAGAGGAAATGCTCACATTTACCTTTAAATAATGGAAACAATGATGAATTTTACGCATATCGGCGCCAACCTCTAGTCTGCTCTCTGGATCCTGGTCTTCCAAAAAGGATGTTATTAGTTTTTCCAGCCTAAAAATACATAACATATAAGAAGCAACTATGAGCTAGGAACTTAAATTCTAACAGGATTATTTGCTTGCTTAACATTTGAAGTACAGAAAATTATTCTTACTTCTTTATGAAAATACAGTTATCTGAATGATTTGACTCTAAATATTAAGGGGAAAGAAACAAATCAACAAAGCAAAATCTGAAATTATGCAATTAATTTCCAGTGAAGTTTCATATGCAGCTTTCAATATAAGAATTATTTGATTTCTACGAAACATACATTCTGGCCCAGCTGAATTTCTATGCCCTTGTGCCTACCTGCATGCAACCTTGCTACAGAAAGTAATGAAAAAGTTTATTAGTTTCATTAAAATCTCATGCTCCTTGGCATCAGCAATAACCTCAATGATGCTGCACAACCCTTTC